>JXUT01149079.1:0-10564 GCA_000934455.1 Apostichopus parvimensis | reverse complement strand
TTCATATTTTGAGCTTGGATTTTTTACCTTAAGATTGTTTTAATCTGTTAAATTGTTTAACTAATATGTGTTTTATTTTCTTTTGATATCGAGAATTCTAGATTTTTTTGGGGGGTAGAAAATGATCGTCTGCGTTGTAATATACACCTAGCGACGTCCTTACTTGTAAGCAAACTCCTCAACCGTTGATTTTTGTTTTGTTTATCACACTGCGAGTAGTAGCCGTAGAGGCAAAGCAAATTTCAGTACGTTTGAAAATCTCGTCAGCGCATACTTGCAAGACTGGGTTTTAGGGCCAACCTTTAAATGATATTTATCCCCTTAAAATATATGCTGAAATCGTAAATGGTACCGCAATCTGAAAATTTCGAAAGCAACGAACCCACAAAGTCCACCCTTGGGCCATAACTATTTTAACAACTGGAGATTCCAAGCCTGTACCAATGAGCTGGACTAATTAATAAATATTTGTTTACTTAGTTTTCTTGGTTGCTATATTACTTTTAGTGCATTAAACATCGACTTGTTACTACCGCAGCTCCTCCTATCACGTGAATTTTAGTAAGACTAAATGCCAGTTATGACTGCAGACTCCAGGCTATATATTGATAGTTCTCTTTGATCGCTGTACTGCTGTACACATGTAACAAAATAAAGTTGATCATTATCAAAAAAAAAAGGGCCTAACACAACATGTTATGAAGTCAGTTCGTAGAAAGGCATTATATCGTTTATTCAGCATTGTATAATGTAACTACGTATGCAAAGTTTGGTGTGAATCGTCTCCATATATTCTGACTGGTTTTGTCGACTTAAAGAAAATATCCGGATTAAGACGTTGGCAGTATATAACATTCCAGTCATTACCAAGGGCTATCATTATCGCAAATGTTATTGTCGTTAAGTCTAGCCCTCCATAGCTTACCATATCTAGGCATATCATAATACATGCACAACTTTCTACATGCTTATCACTACTGCTTGTTTAATTCTATGTATTTTATTGTCTATTGTACAGGTCATACAATTTGGTATACAGGATGTTTGCTATACTAGTATGATTGTTCAGAGCTGATCACAGGATGTTCGGAAGTGTCCGGTTTCTATTTTCGAAACTAATCATGAGATATTATATAAGCAACAAATGTATTACTCTTAAAGTGAATATATTGGATTGCCGGATGGATAAAGGTTATTGGATATACTCAGGAAACGATGCGAACTTCCCGTGTAGTTGTTTCAAGTTACATACTGTATTGCACACAATGGCGTATTACTTAAATAACCAACTTGAAAGAAACAAATACATGTCACTGGAGGTCAACCTGAGGTCAAAGGTCACCCAATTTCAGGTCGACTATTGGATTACGTAACTCCCAACCTTGATGGACATTTGGTTCTCAAGTTATTGCAAAAGTACTAGTTTTTTACCCCTACTTGACCTCCGGAATATTATTGAGCAATCTAACGAATGTCAGGCAGCACTGTATCTGAACTTCATTGACTTTCAAAAGGCTTTCGACTCTATACACCGCGAGAGCCTCTGGATAATTTTGAGAAAATATGGAATACCAGCAAAGATTGTTAAAATGGTGAAAGCCTTATATGAGGACTTCCAATGTGCAGTAGTGGACAATGGTGAGAAATCAGAGTGGTTTGACATAAAGACTGGAGTCAAACAAGGGTGCAGTATGTCAGGCTTCTTATTCCTTACAGTGATGGACTGGGTGATGAGAAAAGCAACTTTGAACGGTGAAAATGGAATCAGATGGAAATTCACTAATAAACTGGATGACATTGATTTTGCAGATGACATTGCCCTCATGTCATCAACCAAGCATCAGATGCAAATAAAAACAAATTTGCTAGCTGATGAGGCAAGCAGAGTGGGTCTTGACATTAATAAACAGACGACCAAAGTGATGCGTCTAAACACTAGAAACCAGGAACGTATTTTTATTGGTCAGGAAAAGTTACAAGAGGTGGACAGATTTGTATATTGGGTGCGACAATGACAAAAGATGGTGGCGGAATGGGAGACATTGTCAACAAAATTGGGAAAGCCAGGGGTGCACTAATACGTCTACAAAAGATTTGGGTCTCCAAAAGCATCTGTAGAAGAACAAAAATAAGGCTATACAAAACACTGGTACTACCGGTCCTACTATATAGATGCGAGACCTGGAAAATGAATAAGGGGGATGAAAAGAAAAGCGATATTTTTCATAACAAACACCTCAGGAGAGTGCTAGGGATAAGATGGCAAGAACGGGTCAGCACAAAGGAACTGCTAAAAAAGAGTAAAAAGAGCAAAAATGGGACCACTAAGCATCGAAATTAAGAAAAGAAGATGGAAATTCATTGGGCATATATTGCGACAAACCCCAACAACGACAGCAACATCAGCATGACTTGGGCACCAGAGGGCAGGAGAAAGAGAGGGCGACCCAAAACAACATGGCGCAGGACAGTAGAAAAAGAGAGAGAGAGGGCTGGTTGGCGATCCTGGAATGAGGCCAGAAACGCAGCTGCCGACCGAGATAAATGGATACGCTCTGTTGAGGCCTTATTTGCCTCTACGCAAGAAGAAGACAGATGATGAGATGACCTTTGTTGACCTTGGATCACATGACTGTTATGTTTGGAAACGATCCCTTACCCCATTCTCAACTAGTCCACAGATATCAACCCTGTCGCACCCTGTCAATGGTACAGCAGTTTCACTTGTAAGTTGTTACGAAAAACAACATTTTGACCCATAATTGACCTTTGGTGACCTTGGATTACATAACGGTTGTTTTGGAAGATGTGCCACTTATTCATTCACAACGTGTCCCAATATATCAGCCATGTCAGACTTTATGACTAGAAGTTGTTGCAAAAATTAGCATAGTTTGGCAGTTTTTTGCATATAAGCAACCTTGAATGACCTTGGATGACCTGATAGTTTTTATCAAAAATGTTCCCCTCAATGACGTGCACTCTGTCCTAAAATTGTTTATGTGCTTCAATGTACACACACAATGTTAATGCTGATAAGGTATCAAAACCATCCTTTGGCCCCTCATAACTTGAGAACTGTCCAATTGAACCGGGAGTTGGTTTCCTCTATAGAGCACATATATAGAACTTTAATATATCAAAATGTTGACAAACTGTTTTGGTTTCGCCCCAAATCTCCTAAAAAGAGCATATTTTGCAAGATTTGACATTTGACCTCGAAGTCAAATGTAGTTTGACACACAGATTCAAAAATGCAACATGACATGTCTGTAGGACCATCCTAACGACACGTGCTAAATTAAAACCAAACCAAACATTTAACCTCTGATAACTTCGCACACGAAGGTCGCACAGGGGTCAACCCATGGACAATATTGATCAAAAGGTACCTTTGAGATCCGAATTAGGCTACGAAATTTCAAATAACCAAAGAAACTAATGTAGGTCACTAGAGTTCAACCAAAGTTCACCCAGATGCGAGTCCACTATTTGATCACAACAGCATAACTCCCAACCTTGACGGACATTTTGTTCCTATGTTATTGCAAAAATACTAGTTTTTGACCCCTACTTGACCTTTGTTGACCTTGAATCACATGACCGTTATGTTTAGAAACGATCCTTTACCCCATTTTCAAAGTTCCAAAATATCATCTTCACAAGTTTTTGCAAAAAAAAACACGTTTTGACCCATGATAGACCTTTGGTGACCTTGGATCACATGACGATTATTTTGGAGAACGTGCCACTACTTCATACACAACTTGTCCCAGTATATCAGCCATATCAGACTTTGTGACTAGAAGTTGTAGCAAAAATTAGCATAAGTTGCCAGTTTTTTTTGTACATAAGCAACCTTGAATGACCTTGGATGACCTGATGGCTTTTTAATTTATCAAAAATTGTCAAATGTCAAATGTAGTTTGACAGACAGATTCTAAAATGCAACATGACAAGTCTGTAGGACCACCCGAAATGTACTTAAATTAAAAAAACAAAACCTTGACCTCTGATAACCTCGCACAGGAAGGTCGCACAGGTGTCAACCAATGGACACTTTTGATCGGAAGGTACCTTTGAGATCCGATTATGGCCACGTAAATTCAAATAACCAAATAAACTAATACAGGTCACCGGAGGTCAACTTGAGGTCAAAGGTCACCTAGATGCAGGTCGACTACTGGATTACAATAACGTAACTCCCAACCTCGACCGTCACCTGGTTCTCAAGTCATTGCAAAAATACTAGTTTTCGACCCCTAATTGACATTTGTTGACCTTGGATCACATGACCGTTATGTTTGAAAATGATCCCTTACCCCATTCACAGCTTGTCTCAAAATATTAACTGCATCATACTTTTGCACTGGGAGTTGTTGCATTTTTAAAAGTTTGGCATTTTTGACCCTAACTGACCTTTGGAGACCTTTGCGGGCACCAAAAACAATAGGGGTCTTCCTCTCACTATGGGCTATTGCTATTCACCCAGCAAGTTTGGACATTATTTCCTTATTGAGATATCGTGTACACAAGCCAAGCGTCACACACACACACACATGCCAAGTTGAATGCATAGGTTCCTTGCTTTCCAAAAAGCAAGGAACCTAAAAAACAGGAAACATACGGGCGTGTGCTGGCGCACGAGTGTAATAGTCTTTTCCTTTGAGTATAAAAAAGGATATGAGAGTATACCGCCTTCATTTCAGTGTTGAAGATTGTAGTCATTTCTTAGAGTGGAGGTCCGTTTTGACCCTATGTACTTAAGTTATTTCGACAAGTCCACCCAGCCGTGAAACTCTTAAGTCAATTCTTGATGGCTTCATATGAAGTTGTAACACAAAATCACGTTTGCTTAAATTGACAATTCCTCCAAGTAACTTTGAACTTTAGTTGGTGTTTCAAGTCAGTTACCATGGCAACCACATAATTTGATGGTACGTAATACACACAATAAACCGGTGAACGCTGTAAGTCAATTCAATGCTTTCATATAGAGCTGTGGCAAAAAGTCCATGTTTCCTTAATTTCACATTCATTGTTGACCTTTAATTGATCTTTCAACTCGGTTTACATGGTCACGACATATCTGATAGTACATGGCATACCCCATTACATATGTGACACTTTCAATCAAATTCAACGTTTTCCCATGGAGCTCTTGCAGAGAAAGTCCCTGTTTGCTTAATTTTACCTATACCATTCGTTTTGGTGCTCTTCGATACACCAAATTCTTTCATTTCAAACATTTTAACCAATGCCCATATTAACCACATAGTTTGATATGTATTTAATGTTAAAATGTAAGGATACCTGTCTATTCAATATTCCACCTTGTTGTGACAGCAAAATTACCTTATCGTTTCGCTGTGGGAGTCCCCATCGTGATACACATTCCTATAAACTTTGAGTAGTTTGAAAGGAGCACTTTTGACATAGAATAACTCAGAAAATATTGATTTGTCCTTTGAACCCTTTAACTGTTACCTTGGTTAATATGGTAACCACATATTTTGTTGTAACTTGACGTTCACATATTAATATTGTATATCAATTCAATATAATCGCCTTATCATATATCTTTTGTTGTGCGTATGGAGACACTGGTTCTCATCATTGTGCACATTCCTATCAATTTCCTATTTGAAGGAGTTTTTGATAAAAACGAAATGCAAATGTAAACCACATAAACATTCACACATATATACATGTGGAGTTTTACCCCTTCACAAGTATTAGAGTTCTGGTCACACTCGGTCACCCTACCATGTGTTACCCCCGGGAATCGCTGCTGAAATATGTGAACTGAAACCATTGTTATAGTTGCTATGGCAACTGAGACCAACGGACTAAAGTATCTTATTCTCCTTATAGGCAGCGATGAAACAGAAAATGATGAAAATATGTCGCTCCCCACGGATTCGTGGATTAAGCTAATCTATAGACAATGTAATCATCAGGAAGCAGAAAGAACTTACTCATTTTGGTGTTATCCGATAAAGTTTCGGTAGCGGGAGATGCATTAGCCATTTTGTTTGTTTTTTTGTCTTCTTATCTTATCTGTAAATTGAAAAGGCCATAAACTATCAAACAATTATATTTTGTACACATTAGCACATTAATGAATAAATAATGTTGGTGTTGATGTTAATGGTGGTGACGGTAATGTTGATAGCTGTGGATATGAAGATGTAGTGATGATAATCATTCCATGATGATGACAATCACGATTGCGATAACAATTATGTTATTTTTGTGTGAGCGAGAGTCACTATGAAAATGTCAAACAGGGCCGGACAAAATATATTTCCCTCAAATTAGGTCAATAATTATGATCTTAATCGTTACTTGGGTTCTGTGGACGAGAAAAATGGTTCATAGCACAATGTCTACACGAACAATAACATCATCAGTTTCACGAAATGATATATAAGTTTATTGCGAAATGAAAGGTCTACACTAGCGGATTGATCGGGATTATCTTGTACCAATTACCAGTTAAGAATAAAATATTTCCATTGTTCGAGAATCCATTTCCAAGATCGGAATTTGGAAAGCATATATTCCATCAACATCAGCTTAAATTGTGTCTGTATTGTTGAGAATTGTTGTTCTAAACAAAATGTTGGTGTGTTTAGTGAGTCCGTAAAACCAGTCATCACTGACAACATAAGAGATGATTATTAAGTTCATTGAAAAGTACGTTAGTATCGCAAGATAATTAAGCAAGCTTCGAAAGAAAAACCCAGCCTTAAATTGTCTCTCCCTTAGTATTGCATGTGTCACGAATGGGTGAAATTAGTGTGAGGATGTAGCAGACAGAATAAACAACATAACATAGATTTTCTGTTTCACCACTGGTCTGGTGGCACCCTGTATTTAAGCATGAAATTAGACTCATTATTGGTCAAAATCAAGAAAGGAAGTGGGTAAGAATTAAATGAACCCCCTGACACACTGCAAAGATAAGAAACAAGTAAAAGTGAAAAATATGAAAAATGACTTTACAGTATACAGTTGTGTAGCAATCCCCTTGCAGATTATAAAAGTCAATATTACAGCAACCTTCCCGCGCTGGGCCGTGGCTGTCCGTGTGACACGTATACCCTGAAGTGTGCTTAAATAACCATTGACATTGCCCTTTGTGAGTAGGTTGGGGGCACATCACTACTCGTTGGTATAGTGACTAAAATTGAGAGCACGCTCGCTGATTACTTTCCTTTTTGTTTCTGAAGCTTTTCTTGTGAAACGTTTTTGTTTTTAACAGATGTACTCTTTTAGTACTTCGTGTTTCTTTTCTTTGATTTTACGTCCCTTATTTCTTTTCTTTTTTGGATTTTTTTTTCTCTTCAGCATGACCGATGGAATCTGTAAACTGATAGCAATACAGAAACCCTTTAAATAATTCAATAAAGAAAATAGCGTCAAACAACGTTGGTTACAACCAAACATAGTTCTTATGGTATTTAACAATATTGAATTCGTAAATAGTATAAAGAGTTTCTTTTGAGTTGAGATTGTGTTCGTGATCGTGTTCGTTTAGCCGTTGAAAGTTTGTCACCCTGGCCTTTGTATGTACGCAACCAACATAAAAGGCATTGATCTAGTTCTAGTAATATAAGCATTCCATACAATACCTTGCAGTAGAAAGCTGTTACTTGTCAGTAAAACACACCCAAGTACACGTTAAGCTATGTTACCACGACTTCCACCGATATAGTCAGGTAAAATCGAGTCGATCAGAAAATATAGTGACAGATGTAAGGAATTTATAAAGTTTGAATGTGCTGAGAATTTGATTAAAAGATTCATGTTTTCCTTTACCATTAACAATAACAATCAAATGATAGCGCAGTGATTTTATTTTGAATAAAAATGTATTTTGCTGTAAACATGTATAATGAGGATTACCGGGAGAACAGAGAGGGTGGGTGGGGGGTGTTAAACAACGAAAAATATGTCAGATGAGGTTCCATTAATTGAAGTACAATCAATTTGTTTTAATTTTTGCAGGGGAGACTCATGGAAAAGGTGAGAGTTAAATCTAAAGGTAGAATGGGATTGAGATTGGGATGCAGGTGGTTAAAGTTCAAAGAAAGTTTAACAATCTTGGTGTTATAGCAAACGCGTCATTTCATTTTGTGCTTAAAAATGACAGTTACTGTAGATAAGATATCGCATTAGCAGGACGGTTTGCAAAGGTTGTTTATTATGCAGATCAGGGATGTCTAATGGAAGACAAGGAACAGGAGAGTTGTGAAAGAGGATAAATAGACACAACGGGAGTAAGTCAGAGAGCTTTGGTATTTACTTACCTTAGGAAGAGAATATTTTGCTATTTCTGATTGTGTATTAGACTTCTATTTATTCTACGAGGAAAATGAGGTTTGTGATTCGAATGTGTCTAGCATAACACTTCATATGCTTATGTAGATTAGTGGAAGTAGCAAATTACACGCCACTGCAAAGAATAATGAACCAGACATTGGTTGTACGCATGATTACACACAGATGTTTGTAGGATTGTGTACGTATTGCTGTAGGCTATCGTTAAAACAAGTGCAGCAAACAACTGCAGAAGCTCATGTAATTTTCTATTTGGGAAATTTGGTTTTAATTGTGCATATTAAAGACATACGTGAGATAACGGAGTTATTTCTTTTCCTCTCATCTCCTTTCCCCCTTGCCTGATGCTCCTTCATAGCAGCCATAATTTATTAAAATGAGAGACGGTTGTAAACATTTTTATTTTTTTAAATAAAATAAAAAATTCTAATTTTTGTTCTCTCAATTAGTAACTTACATAAGCATGTAAGTTATAAGTCTAACAGACCGCTGGAATCTTCCGTTAAACTACTTTTGATTCTTGAATACAATATATTCGTGGCCTGAACCACATTTAAATTGTCACCTAATTTCTGTCCCGTTTGGCGTTCCATACAATCGGTGATATGATCTCCTTGGAACTGTTTTGAAAATGTTTTCGTATTTTATGTGTATCGACACACGAATTGTATTGCATTCAATCCGAAAAAAAACTCGTGTTGTCTTCGCTTTTCTATACAAATACCGTGCGCAGACATAAGTAGCGCCTGTCTTCAAAAGCAACTAAGTTCAAAAATCGTATCGAAATATAAAGTTTGTCAGTTTGATGAATTTGATTACACCATTTGCTTAATAATACCACTATACAAAACTGGCGCACCAACAGGAACACTAAAGGTTTAAGTGAAAGTAATCCATAGTTGATAATTATGTTTACTGCTGATATTACTCCAAGTACAAATGTTCACTACATTTTAGTTTAGGCCTAACTTGCCCACAAATCATATAGTGATATACAACTAGGCTAGGCCTATACCTGTACCGCGATATAGTTAGATAAAATTAGACACCATTTAGCGAATTATTGCATTATCTGAGGTTAATTACATTAATTAGAGAAATTATACACCGATATGATAAAAAGGTAAAGTTGCAAGATAGTCTTGCTAAGGACTGCTAAAACTAGAACCCAAATTACCTGGAATTCCTCTTATTTGTGTAGGTAGAACTAACGTTATGCTTAGGGTCTAATAATGATGTAGTAGTTGCTACTGCATGGCATTGTAAGTTTGAAGATGTTACTATCAAGTTCGTCTTAGCCTAATGTGTGTACCCTTACATATAGCATTTGAACCACTATTCCACTGGTACCGATAAAATATTACACCAATATGCACATTTGAACTTGATTCAGCTAGCCATGGCTGTTACAGAGTGTTGGATTAAGAAGAAGGTTTACTTTGCTTTATATCTGATCGGATGGGTACACTTATTGGGTAGGAGTGCAGAGGCCGGCAATAGAGGAGGGTCCTGGAGTGAATCCCTGGAGTATGTAACACTTTCAGATACTATTTGTTTTCTCATAGAGATTTTAAAAGACATAAATAATTGTCGGTAATCCATTTATGTATTCAATTTTTTTCTGGGGGGGGGGGTGGTAGGAATATATGAAATCACGTCTACCACATAGCTCCTGCCTTTGGTGCTAGTAGGGGCATACCTAAAAAGGGCAATTTTTCTTTGATATAGCTAGACTTATTCCGGTTGCAATGATTACATGCGATATTAACATGGAAAAGCAACATATTTTACACTCTTAGTTGAAAATGCCATCTCAATAACATTCCTAACTCTAGAAATGGTTCTTTGAATGTCAAGTATTTTGGGCAGGAAATAAGTATCTTACTACACAAATTGGAGGATCACGTGTAGAGGGTGTTATGTGTTATAATGCCAGCATATTATCTACAAAAGTTTGTTGATTTACACTTAAGATGTAACGATGCGTGATACATTTTTAATGTTTTCATATGTCTTTTAAATTTAGCATTTCATCACTAGTGAACAGTTTTGTAAAAACATTATTGGGGACAAATGATATGTACAGTTTATAGGGGAAAATGACATTTCTACTGCCACAATGGTCTTACTAATTTTTCTGTTGACACATGTCAGCATAAAACATCAACAAATATTGAGAATGTGTATCTCCACATCTCCAAGTACTATGAGGATGTGG
>JXUT01149063.1:0-24238 GCA_000934455.1 Apostichopus parvimensis | reverse complement strand
GCCTGCATGATATGTATGTACTGAATTATATGTGGTGAACAATAGTGGCACCAGCCTAGGCAAACAGGGGAAACTAGGGGGAACTCGGGGGCAAGGATTATTTTTGGAGGGGGGAAAACATATAACACTGATATAGGGGAGGGTCTAAGGGAAGGGGGTGACCCCTCCCCTAAGTAGGGAATTTGTCCACAAATAAAATGACTTAGATGCAAACGGATGGTATCATTTGACAACTTTTGACATTATTGCATTGGAAGCTGTTTCTAATACAAAGGATTAGCCTAGCTCTATATATTTTGGATAAGTACCTGGTATCTGGTTGGGGGACAATTGGGGGGGGCAAGGGGAAATCTGGGGAGGCAAATGCCCCTCATGCCACCCCATATAGCACCACCACTGGTGGTAAACATGTTTGCACATGTTTATTTTATATTCATTTGCAAAGCTTTTGTGTTTATTTACAATTTGCTTATAAATATAAGATGGAGATTTCTGCATTTTAGGTACGGTAGATAAACTGAAAGTAGTATTAAGGGTTCTGTGTTCCAAAAACATTGAAAAAGAAGAGGAACATTGAGAGAATATTTAAATTGTTCATAAATGTTTTGAAATATCATACTGCTTTAACAGCCTCATCAGTAGGAGATTTTGTGCCTTCTCTATGCATGCATAAAACATCCAAAATCCTTCTTTTTCCCACAGACAATGGTAGTCAGGATTTCCTTTCTTAGTTATTGTTTAGTACTGTGGTATTTCCTGATACACATATCAATGGTGCCTTGTTATGACAGACATGTATACTGTATGGAATATTGTCACATATATACCGGCCACTGGAGTCTCTAACCTTTGTGTGCACTAATGCAGAGGAATTTAACCCATGGAGATTTTCAGATCCATTTCATGGAGAGGATAATAGGCCTTATATATATTTCAACATACATGCTTACATGTACAGACCTGTTCAGTACATGTTAGGTATGGAATGGCTATGGGGACACGGTACACTACAGTGTGTATATACGTGCCTGTCAGAATATATAACTGTGTAAACTAAGAAGATATCAGAGGTGTCTTATCAACATCATGTGACATATTAATGTATGACAATGAAGAGACTGCCATGCAGTGCTACTGTTGGCTCTATAAAAACCAGATTTCTACAAGAAGAAAATGTCGAATGGGGACGTATTTTAAACGGTTAGAAAGAGAACAATATGAACTACAAGGGCAATGTATCAAAATCTTCCACCAGACAATTCCTTTAAGTACTTTGGGGCATGGTTGGTTTCTTACTCACACTGCAGTTATCTAAAATAACTCAATTTAGTTTTAATATATATATTTCACCGTCACTTTAAGGAGAATACAGGCAGGTCAAGGTATCGGTCCCTCCATCTTTTAACCTGGACGGTACAATTTGCCGTTAATCATATTTGCCCCAACCTGATGGTGTAGGGCAGCGAACCACAGACTAATAGGCCCATCAAGAATAAGCCACCACCCACAAAGCCCCACTCCCTCGCAGTCGATGCTCAGTATTTGCGAAAACTAGCTAATGGACTTCGGATCACTGTCGATCACTGTCGATCACTGTCGATCACTGTCTGCAAGAGCCTATGAAAACTGTAGATAGATTTTCTGAAAGCCTTTTGAGTATCACACCCGACAGTTTGCGGACTGTCCTGGTTGGGGACATGTGGGGGTTGAGTAGTACTGGGTCATTTTGGCAATGCAGGGCGGTATTTTTATGTACATTTTCAAGTTTATATCCTAAGGGATTTTGCTGGAGGATCCCTCCCCCTCCCCCAATCCTTGCTTTCCCTTCAATAGTTACTGTATGTAGTATAATATAACTCAAGGATTCTGCTTTTCTGTTCCAGCTTTGAAAGAGGCATTGGTTCATAATTACGTCACTTTAACAATTTCTTTCATTACTACAAAATGTATGCCTCAGACGTATGGATTTGATGAAGTTTGGAAGTATATTCTGAAAGTCCGCTAATATGCTATGTATGAAAGTGAAATCTAGCTTTTATAACCATGTTAATTGAAACTGTGTTTTCAAAAGTCATTCTCAATAGCTATAGAATATTATGTACCTTTAAAACTACTTCTAAATACTAATAAACACGTTGAATGCATTGTGTGCATATATGGTGTGTTTTTCACATGTAAAGCAAGTTGTTTCTGTGACTAATTGTACAGTTATGGCATGTGCTCCAAAAAGTATTTGGCTTTTGATAGTCATGAACAAGAATTTGCAACTGAATTTGAATATGCATATATGTGCTACAACAATAAAGACAAAAGGGCAGTCTACTTAATTGTGTCATTTGTATAGCTCAAGCTTCTTCCTAGCCCTTAATTACCCTCAAAGAAACTTCACTAGCTGACACATTCATGTCCTTGTGAGTAATTGAACTGGGTGTATGTAGACCATACATACATACATACATACATACATACATACATACATACATACATACATACATACATACATACATACATACATACATACATACACGCATACATACATACATACATACATATAGCTGCTATGCATACATACACATTGAGCTGCTATGTATGTATACATACATATAGCTGCTATGCATACATACTTTCATATATGCTGCTATACATACATACATATATAGCTGCTTTGCAAACATACATATAGCTGCTATGCATACATTCATACTGTACATATAGCTGTTATGTATACATACATATAGCTGCTATGCAGACATGCATACATATAACTGCACATACATACATACAGCTGCTATGCATACATGCTGTGCATGTTCTGTACACATGTACGAATCTACAGTGCTATATACAACCAGCTTGATTGGCTCCATTGTAAATCGAAGAGCATCACAAGTAAAACACACAGTAACTAATACAATGCATTATCACAACTTTCAATTTGATTTCAAGCACTCAAAGCCTTCCCTAAATATTCACTAAATTGCTCATTCAGTGAACCCTTGATTTGAAATACCCATACATTTTGGACCCTTACCTTTATCCACCAGCCCTTTTTGACTGATTTCACCAGTCGAGCACACCTCTTAAGTACTCCTCTATCATTGCAGCCTTAATTCTCTGAATGAGTTCATGCATGCATCCACTATTTCCATACATTACTAGGCCCTTTAAACCCTTTTACTGGGCCTTATTTTCACTGATTAGTCCTTTCATTGGTATAATACTATTGCCTGAGTTTCCCCAATCCACTTCTCACCGTGCGTGCATGCGTGACCATATATATTTACATGTTGGGAACTGTTTGCTTATAGTACAACTACTGCAGCAGTTACAATGCTAGAAAAATAATCTATAACATCTGGGTACAGGAAGCAATTGAAACTTCAAAACATACGTAGGAAATTAATTTTTAGCAAACACCATCTTGAGTACATATCAGTGAACTTGAACTATAATGTCGCATTCAGGAAAAAAACAGCCTTCTGCCTACAATTCCGTCCACAAAGAGATTCTTGGATTTGGCTTCAAGGGTTTCAAACAAGCTATAACAGGTATATATGCAGCTATATATTACTGTACAGGTATCGAAGTAGCATCAATTTGCATTTCAAATAGCTACAACAGGTATATACAGCTATGTTTTACTCTACATGTATTGGAATTGTGTCAATTTGCAATTGGTATAGCAACAACAGGAATATACAGCTATATATTACTGTACATGTATCTAAGTGGCATCAATTTGCAATTCAAATAGCTACAAGAGCTATATACAGCTATATAGTACTGAACATGTATAAGTTACATAAATTAGCATTTCAAATAGCTACAACAGCTATATATTCAGCTATATATACATGTTACTGTTCATCTATCAAAGTTACATAAATTTGCACGTAGCATATTTTTTTAGCATATATTCTGTTCTTCGATAAACAGGACGTACTTTATAGTCTTAGAACTTAGTAATTATATACATACTCCACACTAATTGTGAAATTCAACTGAAAAAGAAAATATCCCTCAGACTCAGTCTTTTTCTAGATTTAATACAAGTCCCTCCTCAATGTCATCAGCATTTATTTTGTTGATGGATATTCCTACTTATGAAGATCTCCCCAGACAATAAACGCAATCATGACAACAACTTGATCAGCCGAAGATTGAGATTCCGAGCGTCAAATAATTTGGTCGCCCTAAAATATTCCGATAGAAAGCTTCACCGTTTAAAACCTTTCCCGATTTTAGAGTTGTTTTGTAGTCTTTGACTTATAATCTATAACCAACAAGATTCTGTATCGCTCGATAACCAGATGGAGAGAGCTATTGTGGGTGGGTCTCTCTTTTTAATTTCCTCGGCTATCGACACTTCACATCTAAAGCATCCATCCTTCCTAATTTCCTGTTTGTCAATCCCAGAGCAGTTGTTGCTGTAATTGAAAATGAAATAGAAGGAGGGGCCCTCGGCGATGGCCTCGAAAGAGAGACGAAACAGGGTGAATTAGAGAACTCTTGTTTTTAATATGTCCCAAGTTTGAGAAGTCTAGGTCATGTTTTAATGCCCAAGGTTGTGTATTAACAGAATGTTTCAAATGTTGCATGTCTTCCCAGTCCTTTGTGTGTATGATTTCAGTGAGGCGAAGAAATACATGAGTCAATGTGGCGAGGCTATCAGATCCCAGGGCTGATATTGTAATTGCAAAGGAAACAGTAGGAATTGGGGGCTGCTTAACATGCCTGAATAAGAAAAGATGGAATAACTAGGGAAAGTGTGAACATTGTAAATTATGACACAAGGTCCAGAGACAGAGCCTTAGGTAATAAGTTTATTCCAGTGTGGATCCTTAGGTAAGATATGTTTGTAGGAGTGGAACCTTAGGTAGATATGTTAATACCAGTTTGGATCCTAAAGTAATACATACATATATGCAAGTGGATCCTTAGGTATATATGTTTTTACCACTGTGGATCCTAAGGTCATGTAAATACCTATGTGGATCGTGAGGTAATATGTTTATACCAGTGTGGATCCTAAGGTCATGTAAATACCTATGTGGATCCTTAGTTAATATGTTTATGCCAGTGTGGATCCTTAGGTATATTTTTATACCACTGTGGATCCTTAGGTAATGTTTATACCAGTGTGGATCCTTAGGTAATATGTTTATACCAGTGTTGATCCTTACAGTAGGTAATATGTTGATACCAATGTGGATCCTTGGTAATATGTTGACACCATTGTGGCTCCTTGGTAATATATGTTGATACCAATGTGGATCCTATATGTTTAAAGCACTGTGGATCCTTAGTAATATGTAGATACCAATGTGGATCATATGTTTATAACAAAGTGGAATCTTTTATGTTTATAGCACTGTGGATCCTTAGGTAATTAATATGTTACACCAATGTGAATCGGAATGTTTTCAAACATTTGCCTCCCCCTTAGGCCTGAATTTGGGGTGTGAGCATCAATATGAATTGAGCTGTCAGCTAACGGTCTGCATTTAGAACAAAGGCGCTAAATCAAGTGTAAATATTTGGTTCAAGCTTGCACCAAGCAGTTTTGGGAATGCCACGCTTCTGTGGAATGCAATAGCTTGATAAATGAATGTAGTATTAATAACTTTGTCAGTCAAAGTACTATTTTGGCTGTGTATAACTATAAACAGTACATTACATGTATAAGGTATGCAGGGAAAATGTCTTTGTTCACGGTTTCAATAGCACATTTTGTGGGTTATGAAATCGGATGATAGTCGACATTATAAAGAAGGTTCTGTACTGTACAGACACTGTTAATGAATCTTTGCAATTGTGTGACAATATAAACTATATTCCTTGGTATCATAGTACTAGTGAAAGCTAAAAGAAATATGTAGTGTTCAATGGCCTGAACAAAATATGGAAGCAAAAAAAAATTGGATGCATTCTGAAATGTATACATGGATGGTTTCTCAGTATAGTTAATTATTAAACAGTCATGAAGTTTTTTAAAATCCCCCCCCCCCCAAATGTGTTACTTCTACAGTATGTGATCAAGTGATCAAGATCACATGGTATATATAGCAACATTTTTCAACCTGGGGTGCAATTGCCCGCCCTGGGGGGTACGATGCAGCTACAGTTAGGGGGGTGGAGGGGTTCATATTAGCTATGAAGGCAGAAACATCAAATTTCTTAAAGAGGTTAAGTTCATGCAAACAGCATGGTGGTAAAAGTCAGTGTAAATGTTTGGTTTTTTTTTTACAAACTTGTTAAGAAGTGTAAGTACGGTATTGGACAAGGTTAAGAAACATACGCATCTATTCATTCATTGATAATGACCTAGAAACCTACGTACATGTAATTAGATTTTATACTTAGTAATTCATCTGCTCCCCAACAGGTTAACTTGTATCCCATAGTCATTATCCAGTCAGTGCTGTGGCCAGTTTATTATGGAATCAGAAATATTGGCATATAATCTTTGAGGATGGTAATTCAAATGTTTGGAAACATTAGGGGAGAAAGAAATGGAGCCATATACAGCTTGAACCCAGGACAGTAGTTCATATCAGTGTAATTTGTCCCTCTATTTATTTTTGTCATTAATCTCACATTCACAGTCTATAACAACTAGACTTCTACTCTGTTCTCCCCCCCCCCCCTTTATTTTCTCTAGAAGTAGATAAATATTTTCAGTGAATGATGGATGGTCCAAATATTTAACTTTCATAAACTGTTGAGTAATATATATGACTTTTGTTTTATACTGTTGATTTGTTAGTTTTGTTTCAATTAGTCATGGTGTTGATACAGATCTGACATGCCATTTAGAACAAAGCTACTTTCTGTTCTGACAATAACTGCAATCTTATTCCAGAAAGGGCAACAGAGTTCACTCATGCATGCACACACACATACACACACATACTGCATATTATATACTCTATATACATTTACAGAGAAATGGTCTGCTTGGCACATGTTTGATTGGTGATTCATACCTATTAGAAGTGTTAGTGACAATAACAGTGAACTTAAACAATAAGATTATGACAGGTTCTGCAGATTACTTGTTTTACCTGAAAGCATGGTTTTGTAGGCTATGAGTTGTATAGTATACTTGGCCAATTAAGATTGGTTGAAGACAGGTTACATCTATGAAACACTCTTGGCAATTCTAAGGTTGCCAAATATTTTGTTGACTCATGATCAATTTCTAAGAAGAGATAGCTCTGTGTTTTTGTTTTTTTAAAGTTTGAAATCTGATTCCTACATTATTGTAAACATCAGTCATATTCTAGTATTTTAAGGGTCACCCAAAATTTGTGGTGGACCGCCAAGAAATTTGGAATAGAAAGAAAAAGAAATTGTGGGTGGGAAAAAATTGGCTACTAACATGTTCAATTAATTTCAGTATCATAATATGGGAAAAATGTGACAAATTTTACATCATGATGTAATATACTGTATATATTTCATACCCACTTGTTGTAATACACTTTTGTAACAGTATTAATCTGATATTAATGAAGTCGTTACTGTACGTAGACATCATAACAGTTATTCTAAGGTGATTAATTTATATCGAGAAGGACATGTGTCTGTGCTATCCAGGAATTGTTAATGTTAAGTATTTCCATGTTTGACCACATGTAACATAATATAGAGCATGTGAGGTTGCAAGTCTTCATTTAATGACGGTATTCGCTATAACTCCATCTCTCTATGCATATACATTAATGAATTATTATTTTAATGAAAGAAATAATCCTCTTGAATACTTTACAGAGCTCTTGATAATCTTCATCAAAACTCTTGAACTTTCAAAGAGTTTTGAACTCTTCCCTGTAATCAGATCATCTTTTCCCCTGTCACTTAATTTTCACATTGTTAATTACTGTTATCATTTACATTCAGAACTAATTGAACTACTACTGTTATGATCTAGTGGCAGCTTTGTTATGCTCATTTAAACTTTGTTTTTCAATCTATTTTTATTTTCTCTTTCAAACCGTATCGATTGCTTGTCACAATGCACTATTTATGTGATATATGTATTTAACTGCACTCTCTCACCTCACAAGGACTCGGCACCAATCAGATTGACCCCCCCCGATGCACTCACATTCTTCTCTCGTACACAAGAGCAGAAGTGTGAAATGCTTGATATACCTGTGAATGATCAATCAAAACCCATCATAATCTGATAGAAAATCAATTTCCCTCTCGAGCAAGCATCATGTTCTTAGGGGTATTAAAAACAAAATCAGATATCTGTGAACATTCCAAAACCAAATCGAGTTTTGCACGAAACGATTATTATCCCACGAGTGCCAAGAGAATTGGGTTTAATAGTCGCATCAGAGTTGATAATTACCGGGTATAGTTCTCGACTGCGATCATTAATTTTTACTCTTCGATGGATCTAGTACGCCATTGCTCACCCACGACAAATTGTCGAGCTGTAATAATGTTGACTTTTCTTCCGTTTATTTACTTCTTCCGCAGTATTTTTATTTTATGAGGGGAAGTTTGTTAATATCTTTCTCTCTAGGGTCTCACTCATCTTGTCCGCTACACAAAACAAATTTTCATCAATTGTGATATTGATTAAATTTCCGTCTTGAAGTGGCCTTCTTCTTCACATTTATAAATTGAAATTTCTGTAGATTATCGTTACCATGCTGTCCCAGATTTACTGCTGAGGTTAACGTTGTCAGGAGTGATACTATTTCGGGGGATATGGGCAGGGGGAGGGGATTAGGGAAGAGGAATTAAACAGTCAGAGGTAACCAGTGTACAGTAAAAGTAGAGTATCATTGGACAAAGTTTCGAACATGAAGTTAGTGGCACTATGGATCAACAGATAACCTGGTTAGGTAGACCAGATCTTGGAAGTGGAGGGGTGACAGGATGCCTTGAAATATGTAACCTAATTGGTACATATTCCATATTACTTTCATCTCTGGCAGATATAAATCAGTTGTAAGAAAAGGAAATGAAGGGAAGAACAAGCGACAACATTACTATATAAGAGAACATAAAATGGGTCCATGCTATGAATATTCAGTAGATCATGGACAATTAACATACTGCTTTTAAAACAGTTTAATAAAATGCACCCAGTTGGGAGAATTTTGTCTATACTGTAGTGTCATGTCCTGCTTCAGAGCACTCGTACTGTCAGTACGAGCAGTACAAGTCATGTTTCTATCAGACAAAGGTTAGGAACTGTTTGTACTGTCAATAGGAGTGCTTTGAGATCATGATATTGGAGTACATTTTAGAGAGGTATTAGCATTAGGAAATTGTCCCAACTGGCTGTAAAATGGGACCATCTATGAATATTCAGTAGATCATGGACAATTACCAATCCTGCTTTTAAAATAGTTTAATAAAATGGGACCATGCTATGAATATTCAGTAGATCATGGACAATTAAATATACTGCTTTTAAAATAGTTTTTGTAGTATGACTTTTCATAAAACAATTAATCAGAGAGCTATATAATACATAGGTGTCATAGAAGCAGGTCAGGTACTAATTCCGGTATATAACAGAGAGCAGATCTGACTGGTTTAACCTCCCATGTGGTTTTGTTTTCTTTTAATTTCAGAACACCCAACAGGAGTTGATTGTCACAGATCATGTTCTTACGAAGGACGAGATTAGAGACCTAAGGATGAGCGACAATTGGGAAGACAGCCTGAAGAGGTCACAGAAGATTATCCAGGTAACGCATTATCCCCGGCAGAATTGGACCAATTTGTACATGTAATTTGTATACAATACATGTGTGTTTGTTTCAGGGGGAATTGGACTTTCGTGAATGGTTAAACTGTTAAAGGATGTCGTGAGCCAGAATTAAGTCTTAATTATGTTATTGTCCAAGGAAACTAGAAATATTAGAGTGCTAGTAATATTTCTATGGCTATTACTGATTCCAAGAATATATACTGTATATGTTAAAATTGTCTGGAAGGCTCCTTTAAAGCTAAATTGATGATGATGTCATTGGGTCCTCAGTGTTTAAGCATTAATGTTAATGTTAATCCACTGTTTTAACTTAAATCTAATAACTCCATCAAACTATGTTCTCATTTTTCATATCGACAACACAGCACCCTTGGATGACATTCAACACCCCTTATCGTTGACAAATTTGTATTTTTTCCCCGTTAAAAATTTTGTGTCGCACTGGAGGGAACTGGCCCCTAATGGTTTCGTGTTTTTTTTTTAACTGTCCACTCGTACATTTTTGGTTTTGTTGGAGTAGAAACCACCCATTGCTACAGTGTTTATGATAAAATATGCCTCAATTCTTTGATCTTGTTTCATTTGTAGGATGGGTGCCTGGAGCTCTCAGAGACTGGAAAGGCATTAAAAGTTCAGTCTGAACGCCCTCACTTAGTTAGCCTCGGAGGTAGTCGGATCAGTACAGCAGTAACTCTACATCCATTGGTTGAAGGTCAGTATATATTAACATTGCTCCCTCACTTACCTGTCTTAGGTCATTCGGCTGTCACACCAGTGTCTCACCAGGTCACTCGGTGTCACACCGTTAGAGTGTCACACCAGGTCACTCTAGATAGACATGTTAAAGGGAGGGTGTAAAAGTTGCGAGGAGACAGGTAAGTTTGTTATTCATATCCAAACCAGGTAAGGTTTCGAATATCCAGTTGCTATGCTTTGATTGATGTACATACCCTGTATGTATGACAATTTAGCTGGATTGTCTGTTTTGCTTTAAAGCATTTGTGCACAGTAGGATGTGTTGTCAAGTAGAACATGGTTTTATATAGTGATATTTGTAGATGGAATGCCTCCCTGTTGTTCTTAAAGCCTACCGTGGTGAACAACACAATCACAATGAGATCAACATAGCCACAGTGAGTTTAAGAAAGGCTGAATAACTAATGTGCGTTTTGTGACACATATACGTCTCTTCTTCTGCCCATATTAGGCATCACTCGTGTGGGGACCCAGGAGGACATTCCCCAGCCAGACATCTTCATATTTGGTAAGGATGTCCTGGAAGACCATTGTCAGATCGAGAATCGCAACAACATCGTCACCCTCTACCCAAATGGGCACTGCCTCCTAGACGGTGAGAGAGTCAAAGGTCCAACGAAATTATCGCAAGGTAAGTCCAACCCTTGACTCGTTTGATTCTGTGTTGCTAAAACACTTTGACCAATCATCAGAGAACAGTCAAAGTCACTCCCGTTGTTTATTCTCTCTCCTCCCCCAACCCACCCTTTTCAGCTTGATCTGTTTGACCCACGAATGTATTTTATAGTAAAAGCAGATTGTCAGAAAGTGTTTACTTTCAATGCCTATCAGACAATGTTTACAATTTTGTCTCATTTTTAGGGTATTTGATGGAAGGGTTGCAATATTGACGGTCAACAGAATATCACACTTGAAAACCTAAAGAATCTTGGCCGGCAACAAACCAATAGTTTTGAAAAGTTGTAACTTCCAGGGATTGAAAAGCTCCTCTTTGTGTCTGTGTCAAATTGTGTCTTTGTGCAAAAAACTTGGGTCAGAATGTTTGAACTGAAAGGTCCTTTCAGACTTTTCAAGTTTGAATGAAATATAAATGAAATATATTTAGATTTCCTTCTAGTCTCTGAGCCTTCTAGTGGTGAATTATCTACTTTCTTTCAAAATTTTGGGTTTTTAATAAACATCCAACTTCTCTTCTCTGTTTTAGGTGCTATGCTCTGCTTTGGTAAATCTTGCTTCTTCCGATTCAACAATCCCGCTGAGGCCAAACGCCTCAAAAAGTCTTACCCGACGACTCAGAGTCGAGGCGAATACCGCCCCCAACATGTTCCACAGAACCAGGGTCGTGCCCACGGCTCTACAAACGGTTCAGCTGTGAACTCTGACAACGTCTACTCGCATACGGGAACGAACGGCCTCGGCAGCCATGGAAACTATAACTCCAATCACAATGCTCAACCCGGTGGCGTTGGGTTTGACGCAAATTTAGAGAGAGAACTGAAGCAGATCCTGCAGACCGTATCCGACAACGAGGCCATCCTCGCGGAGACGTTTGCCGGCTCGGACGAGATGATGACCGCATCCTCCGAGAGACAGGATCTCCTGAGCCCGGCGTCGACGATCTCCCTGGGGAACCATGAAGATGACAGGCACCTGTCGGATTCTGAGTCACGTTTCATTTACGGTGACACGTACCTGCGGGAAACAGCAATTACAGATGACGAGGATGGTTTTACAGTGCTGCGGAACGGCTCCCGGCACGGCAGTAGCAGCACAGACTCAAGGGAAGGAAGAAGCAATTTGACATTGCCATCTGCCACGAATCCTCTGAGGACTGCCTACGAGGAGAGGAACAGACACACCAGCCCCAGTCCCACTCGCAAAGGGGCTTCGGGAATCACCACCAGTCCTCATAACACGCTGGAGAGGCACATTAAAGGGCCTAACTCGCCCAGCAGGATCAAGTTGGGACAGAGCAGTTTGTATTCAAACAAGAACAATAATTCGCCGGTATTGTATGAGGAGGGCGGCACGGAGGTCTCCTCCCCGTCCAATGTGAGCACCAGCTCAATGACCAACGTCACCAGCGCCCTCGTCACAGATCGTGGATCGTCTGGTTCAGACCAGTCCAATTCCACTCTGAGCTCCTCCTCCTCTAGCGGTTACAGCCACCACAATGGGGTGGTCCTCCGGGAGAAGAAGACATCGAGAGAGAACCTTAGTGGTGTGCAGCAGCAGAATCAACATTTTACCTCACAGTCTGCCCCCGTCGACCCCTCCAACGAATTCACGGGTCTCTTGCCGGAGGATCTCGCCGCCAGGGAGACCCTGTACCTGGATCCGGACGACTTTGAAGATGAAACTCAGAAGGAACTTTGCAAGCAGCACATGGAGGCGGTGCAGCAGAGGAAGCAGGAGCAAAGAGCAGCAGAGATCGAACGACAGAGGATGGAGGAGATACTGAACATCTGCGCGGAATACCAGGAGCAATCCACCCAGGAGGAGAGAACTCAACAGATGGGCCCCGACGTGACCAGTCCACAGCCGGACCTGGTCGCGCCTCTTCCGAACGGACGTCAGGGCGGGTACGACTTTGTCCAGGACTCTAGACCTTCAAATCTGGTCACACCGTTACCAAACAGTGACTCCTTGATGATCCCTCTGACATCTGGAGGTTCTTCCCCACATAGCCCGAGGAGTCCCAACTCCCCGGAACTCCACCCTCCACCGGAAGATCCTCTCAATCACCACTCCAGGGCGAGGAGTTCGAAACAGACGACGACGTCGGCGACGATACCCGTCAGATATGAGAAATTGAAGGACCCGGATTCCCCGCCGCTCTCTCCGGGGTACCAGAGCGACTCATCACAGGGGCCTCCGAAACCGCCTCGCACCCCACCGAACGAGATGGAGAGTAAAGGAGATACCCTGAAAAGAGCACAGGTGGTGAGTGATAAATCAATTCCTCAAGTGCAAAGGTCATGTATCATAGATAACCTCAAACACAAGAGATGTAGAGAAACTGAAATAAGAGGGGAAAATTGAAAAATAAAACTAATAATAGAATTATAATAGTCGAGTGAATATAATATATACCTCCTTCCTGCCCCATCTAACAAAATAAAGGTTGTAGACAAAAGAAATATGGTGTGTTTTAATGGACTAGGATACTCTTTTTTTGTATTCATTGGATCAGCTGACAGAAATTTGCCTGTATAAAAATTCTGGCTTTGTGAAGGACCACTAATAGCATTTCAGTTTGATGGGCTTCATGAAGGTTACGAAGTTAATTCATCCAACATCAACCACAATCATTGATGAAACTAAATATACCATCAGTAAGTGATTAACAAAAGGATTTAAATTTTCAGAAAGTTTTCATTTAAATATCACCTCCCGTCTCCCATTGGTTATGGCATGAACACTACTCTACATGAGTGTCCAAATGATCAACAAACTCTTCGTAGCGAATTCATGATTTCGCAAACGTGAGTACTGGCATGGAACAGTTTTCGAAATGGAAGGTTAAACTGTTCCTGCTGCGTCGGTACATAATTAATAGCCAACACCAGGATAGCAATCTGTAATGTAGCCTTGAATGAATTGGCCATCGGCAAAGGTAATTTGTGGTAATTAAGGTAAACGCCGTTATCAATGAGTCCATCTCTTAAGTAGGAGTTCCTGTTCTGCATAATCTGTATTCTCCTCCTTCCGTATGTCGAAGGCATTTCCTGTTTGCAAAATATACGTTACAGTTTAGTGAAAGCTACATTGTGACTCTATTAGTTTAGAAGGTCTCCATTCTATAGTCGTGTGTTGGAGACATAAGCTAGGCTTTGTGGCCTATCGATAAACCTAACCTGAAGTATTGAAATTCTCTGGGCCATCATGAGCCAGCCAATAAATCGTACCAGATTGGCATCAACCAGTCAGCATTCTGCACACCAGGTAGCGTTAAAGACATCAACCAATCAGCAGTTAGTATACAAGAGTCGTCATAAACTATAAACTCACTCCAGTCAGTTAAATACAGGGTGTCGTCGTAAAGGTATTTTCGTAGCTGAAAAAAATGTCTTTGAATGAAGTGAACTTGAGTTTAGATTTTGTGGCATATTGAAAAAGAAAAAGAAAAAGAAAAAAAACCTAAACGATGTTAGTGTACCATGGTGTCATCATCATCCAATAAGCATTATATGAATGTTCTTGTGTGAATAGTTCTTATCCAATCAGCAGTAAGTTTACTTGTCATTAACCAATCCCAATTAGGTATCTAGGGTGTCATGGACCAATCGGTGAAGTTTTCTTTTAATAGGTTTTTGAGGGGGGGGGGGGGTCGAATGTTCAAATCTTATGTATTTAGTTTAACATTTTACAAGCTTAGAGATTATGGAAAGCCTCTGTCATAATAGTGATCAAATCCTTAAACAAGGAACGCTAACTAAAGAGAAGGTTTTAACATTTTTTTTTTAAATAAATGTTAAAAGTTGACAAGAATTTGTTACTCCAATTTAGGACACCGGCCAAGGTTTTTTTTTGTAATGCAGTGCTGTGCATGACCAGAAATGAACAGACTTCTCTGCTAGTGGAAAACAGGCAGCTTGCATCAACTCATTCAAAAGTTTTACAAACAATCGCATCTTACATCTTTTTCCGCCTGACAGCTTCAACCGGAAGAGGTCGAGGAATCGCTTCAAAAACTGGAAAACGCCAGGAAACATTCCATCTTTAAGATCGAGACCCTGGAGAAGGAAATAGACGACCTGGAAGCCCAGGAAACGGAGACCCTCCGCGAGGTACGTCGTCATGGTTATACGACCACCAGCTGGTGGTTTCTTTCTCAAGTACAATTGTGGGTTTCCTATTGTTAAAAGAGTTAGGTGGTCTTGTATTGCCAACAAAATTGAATAGCATTTGTTTTAATATTTACATAGCAGTTCTTGACAGTACTGTGGAGCAAATGTAGCTGTGGTACGATGTAAGTCCATTGGTGATCTGCTGTTTACATGAAGTTAGAAGAACATTGATCGGTTGGGTTAGAAGAGAGCATTATAAAGTGCGATGGATTTACGTCATTTACATCCAGGATTTAAGAGTGGAAAGGAGAAAATCCAGACAATCTAGGCATATTTTGTTTACCCAAAATAGTTAGATCTATCCATATGGGAACTAAAATTTCGGCCTCCAGTCTCATCGTTAAAACAAGCGAAGGGATAATTAAACTAGGTCTAACTTATCAGATCTTATCTCTCAAAAATTTACTTTTCTTGAGCTCAATGGCTTGTTTTATTGTTTTGAAGTCTTGTTGTACGTTTGGGTTGAGTTAAGGAATTTGGTTTATTTTGTCAGACGTTAAAGGAGTGATAGATTTTTTTTTTTTTTTTGTGGAATTTTTTACGCTGCCTTCTTGAACACTGCCTCATGAGATCTTGTTTTCTTTCTCCTCCTTTCTGTTTATATTATGTTGTCTTTGCTCATTAATATGCATGAATACGATTAACATGATATGCTTGATACTAAAATGTTGCATGTTCATATCTGTGGGTATAATCTTTTTGTTTGTTCCAAACTGCTAACACTACATGTATATATATATTTATTTATTTACCTTTCTGCCTGCTAACAATTCTGTTAAATATTCTCTTATAATTTATTTGTCTTGTATATCTTTGGGAACCAATCAAATGCTGCCTTGCTAAACCTGTTTGTGTATCTAAACTTCCTTGTAATTACCCCTAACCAATGATCAACAAAAACAAATGAAAAAAAACAATATGGTCTGTTGTATACCCTTCATAACTTCATTGTGAACTGTGGCATAACTTTTGTATGAAAAACACTGATATTAATATTGTGTCGTACATGTTTGGATGTAATGTTATCCTACTGTAATATATGTAAATCCATCTCCCATCTTTCCCCTACTTAACCCCCTTCAACCTATTAAAACAAAATATCCCTCAAATGGTCATTTATTTGTGTAAACCTAACATCTTGCCATGGTAAAATAAATGTGTTGTGTTCCGTTTCTGAAAAACACAAAATATAACCGAATCTTCAATACTGCTTGTCATCACTAATTACACATGTTGGTAACTTTTCGATGGACACCCACCTCTCCCTTATGTACGAACAAAAAAAAATAAAAACCCTCAAACACGACTAAACCATTAATCGGCATGTCGGGTGACGTGTGGCTTGTCAAATACAGCTGGAGATAGAGGCTGCCCTCTTGGAGGCGGAGCATAAACGAAAGCTGCTGCACCTCAAGGAGCAGGAGGAGAATATGAGCACCTTGGAGAGAAACAAGAGGCAGCTGAACTCCTCTGCTGTCCATCAACGGGACAAGGTTCCTGAATTTTTCAATTTTCCTCTTTCCAGTAGCGTAGATCGTAGTTACAGTCACAGTATAAAATATACAGTATTTTAGAAAACCAGCGTAAGGTTCAATTAAAAAGAAGAACAGTATGGCATAAAATATGGGGTATCGTCTGTTGTTGGGATAAAGGGGGCTATGGAGGAGGGGGGCGTTGAAATATGATGACCGTTGGGATGAAGGGGGTGGGGTTTAACATCCTGTTAACTTTTAGCTGTCAATAGATGATTATGAATCATTTCTAAGACCTAAATCTCCTTTAGTTATAACAGAAAACCCCCCCTGCCCCCCCACCCACCCACACAAGGAAAGTAAACAATAACAGAAAATAAATAAAAATGAAAATAGAAAGAAGCAAAGACTGCTGTAACAGTTTTTTTAGGTGAATGATAAATTGTATGCAGCGATTTGATAAGGCGAGCGAATGATTTTACAAGCTCTACGTTGGCAAATGAGATAAGTTAAGTCATTCAAAAATATATGTGTAAAAGTAAGTTTCGATCCTAGCAGGAAATATAGTCAGAAAACAGATGAATGAGTCTAAAAATATGGTTTTGACATTTTGCAAATCTTACAGTGACAAACTCTGCCGATGCCTTTCTTTAAAGAATGAGCGATGTTTCTCTGGGGCTGGGCTTCCTCTTTCTTACAGGGTTGCGCTCTTCCTCTCTTAAAAATATTTTGACTGCTGTGATGTATTTTCTCCTCTCAGTAAATACCAATTGATACATTTTGTTTGAGAGCTTGGCATTTGATGAGGTCAGGTCGTGGTGGAGAAGCCAAGAGTATCTGTGGAAACAGCCAGGCGATTTGCAACAAAACTTTGCCTGGTTCCTGTATCCCTAATTGAAATAGACGGAAGTGAGGGGTCAATTGGTCTTAACCAACTGTTGATAAAAAAATGTGGGAAAGAAGAGCTGAGAAACAAAATGAATTGGAAAGAAAAGTTTTGGGGTTTTTATGTTTGATTAAGAAGTAGTAGCAAGAAAGTTTGATTATTTTAACCTTTTTTCTGTCTGTTTAATATCCTCAAGTTTGTCGTTCAGGTGATACATGAATTTAATACTAATTCTTCAATTGTATGCTGCAAAAGTTTCAAATATGAATAAAAAAAAGTCAGAGCTTATTAAATAGTAAATACCCCCCTCCCACTAATAAGGCAAGACAATATTGGAATAGCACAAAGCAGCTCTGTGAACAAATACCCAACTCCATCCCATCCCCACCTGCCCCCACCCCTGCCCCCCGAAAGATAAAAAGAAAATTATTTATAAAGAAGTAGCCATGCCAAAATTATCAAGGCAAAAGATCAAGCTTCCCATGTTTAACATTATTGTGGGGAATTGAGAACTGAATTTGCAGATGGCGTTGGGAATTTTGTCATTACTAAGCCAACCCATCATCTATCTACTAAGGAGAATATGTAAATATTCATGATACAAATCATTACAGATTGGTGGGGGATCCTAATATAAAGTGGGACTTGTCATCGTCCAGCGTGCTTGTTATGCAATCAAGCACGCTGGACGGTACTTCTTAATTTTAACGAGCCCTTTGGATGCAGTTTGAATATTCATGAAGTAAAGACGTTAAAAAAGAAAGAAATCGTTTTAGGATTGGTTAGCAAAGCAGCTTGCTGATTGGTGGCTTTTGGTTGGGATGATGCACTTTGCACTGCTCTTTCACACCAGCTAATCTTACTCCACAGGAGAGGGACCTCCTGGAGGAATCTAGAAAGTCCCTGCAGCAACTAGAGCAGAGACACTTGGAATCGAAGCGAGAGTTTGACCTCTGCACCCACCCTGCCCGGAAGGAGGTCCTGGGAGACCGACTACGGGGAGAGATGGAACAGCTGGACCTAGAGAGGAAACGGTTCGAGGATCTGGAGTTTAGCCAGTTGGAGTTAGAGGCCAGGATCGAAGAAGAGAAAGAAATTATGGAGTTAGAATTAAAAAGGGAAGCTAGCGAGGAGAATGACAAAATCAAAGCCACCAAGGTTTGTGATTTAGTGTCCAAGAGGGGGGAAAATATAAAGCATTAGTGTCCAAGGGGGGGCAAAAAGAAAGCGTTAGTGTCCGAGGGGGGGAAAGCAAAAAATTAACGGGGAGGGGTGTTTTCATGAAATGTTTTTTGGTTTGACCTTTTATCTGTTCAAGTTGAAAACAGACTTCAAAGAGAAAAAGGAATTAGAAAAAGAATAAAATATCTGTTAAAAGTTGCACAAAGAAAATAGCAAGAGGATAAATAAATAAATAAACAGTAAACAAGAATGACATTAGAGCCATGTGTGGTGGTTGTTCTCTGTGGAGTCTTTAAGTACAAGTAAACTGTGTGGCTAGCTTTCCTTGTTAAAGTCTGCAATGTTTGTACTTAGTAAAAAATATTGTAGTGATTTGCACAGCAACATCATACTGCATTGGTTATTATCATTCCCTAATGTCCTAGGAAAATTGAAGTTTTTTTAAAATCACAATGAGCAAATAATTCTGTGAGATAGCCATAGTGTAGCCTAACTTTTACCTAAAATCAAAATGGGACCATGGATGGAGCTATTCACTTTCGATGAGAAGGTACCCCCCCCCCACCCTCTCAAATTCCCTCCATATAAAACTAAGTCATTAAATAGTAAAATGTAATAATGATAGTAATAATAATTATGAATGAAAGTGTAAAGGAGACATGGAGAGCATGAAGGTCAGACAGAGGAAGGTTAAAAAAAATAAAAATAAAAATTAGATATGAGTATTGCAATTTGATGTCAAGATATTTCCAAATTTGACATCAGTTGCCGACTGGCCATGGTCAGTGTATGCTAATCGGTGCACCTCAATTCACAGCACGCCAAATAAACCAAAAAGGGTAAAAACAGATAAATTAACATCCACGGTGATTGTTTATACTAATTCCAATTATAGGACTACACTGTGAACTTTATACATAGTGAAAGTGTTGTGAGATGCAGTTCAATTCTCATTTGTCATGGAGTGGTTCGCATTGTCTTTCGTTCCAACAAAGCATGCTTATAAAGTCTGTGTGCTTAATTATGATGTCATGTTTCTGTATATAAGCCGATAGAGAAACCAACATTGTCGGGCATTGTCTGCCTATCCGCTTCCCGAAAACCTCTTTAAATAAATTAACAGTAAACAGTTATGACACATCATACAATTTCTAATCAGTGAGTCCTTAGACAAAAGAAAGATAAAATCATATTCTTTGTCAATATCGTCGAGACATTTTCCAGCTGTCGAGAAGTTTCACTCAGTTTTTAATTTTAGTTTCGCTTATAAAAGAAAAAGGAAAAGTTAACAAACAACAGAAACAAAACACTTTATCTTCCTATGTGGAAGGCATCCCATTCATTGGTCAAACTGGTGTCACCATGGTTACACAGGTGGCAGAGTAATAAATGTTCATTCGAGTGTATTATGGAGTCATTTAAGTGTATCATTGCAAGAGTTGCTGTGCATCCAGATGTATCTTCCTCTCTCCATGAGCTAGCTGGCTTTATTTACATGTACTGCATTTGGCTTGTATGGTGATGGTTTGCTAAACTACTATGTATGGTATTTTCGCCTCCCTGTGTATACAGCTGTCTTATAAATTATCTCTGACCCTCCCCCCCCCCCATAAGAAAGTGATTATTTTTTCATTTCTGTACTCCCAACTTCTTTTCGTTACATTTACATATTATTATCTTTTTCGTTTCATCATGTACTGTAACTCGAAACGTCCATGTATTATGAAAGACCTTCTTTTTCGGGTACAACAAGAAATGCGACACAAGATTGTGTTTGTGTTACTATCGTGTGAAAACTTCAGAAAGTCGACGATGGTATCTGGAAGTCAAAATTTATCAAATGACGAGTTGGGCTCTGAAAATTTGGATGATTTTGATGTATAAATGAATTGAATGAAATATGTGTATGCTTGCAAAAAGGAGAGTATACATTATGGCATATGCACTTTAACATACTATGGCATAACGCTCACCCAATCTGCATGCAATTATCAAAATTAGCTCACCACAATGAAGTCATTAGACTTCTGTACAGCTGCAAAAAAAAGCTTTGTTTTTATGGATGCATTGCAAAGTTTTGAAATAAAGTAAAAGAAAGCTTACAGTTTGGATGATGTGATAATGAAAAGGCAAGATAAATCAGTCTTGTAATGATGTTATATTGTAAAGTGGATTAATAGTGGTAAATGAACCGTGTATGGTCGCTTCATACAAATTGACTTTGGTTACCAACCAATGGGCTTGTCTCTAATATAGACTTTGGTTACCAACCAATGGGCTTGTCTCTAATATAGACTTCGGTTACCAACCAATGGGCTTGTCTCTAATATAGAGTTTGGTTAGCAACCAATGGGCTTGTCTCTAATAGACTTTGGTTAGCAACCAATCGGCTTGTCTCTAATATAGACTTTGGTTACCAACCAATCGGCTTGTCTCTAAGTGACCTTGGTTACCAACCAATGGGCTTGTCTCTACCAGGTCAGTTTGGTTTCTATGGCATAGTCAGAAACGTTAATTGCTTAAATTGAGGGGAAATTTGACATTTCTCGACCGTTTATGTTCCTAATGAGTCATGATACACTTGCAGTTAATACATGACATGATGTTACTAAAAAAAAGTGCAATTTTGAATCATCATGGCAACAGATGGTAAAATGTTAAATGTTGCTTTAAAGTACATTTAAGGATCATTACAGACATCATACTTAAAGCATCAGGGGCAACGAAAGGACAACTGACAACTCTGGTGCCAAATTTGCAATTTAATTTCATATCAAGTTATTGGAGTGGCTTCAAATGTCATTGCAGGGAATCATTTAGTGTTCAAATTCTGTGTTGCAGTTTTGAATGTTTGTCCATATTGCGATACGGGAGAAATCATTCCCTGCATTGTTACCTTAAATTATTAAATGCAACAGGGCAATGAATAAGAACTGGCAAACACTGGGGGGCAAATTTTGCAGTTGAATTTTACATCAAGTCTCGTAAGTCATTTCAAATACATAAGGGCCAAGGAAAAGGAATGGCATGTTGGTGGCAAATGTGCCATTAAATATATCAAGTTACTTGGAATCGCTTCAAGTTGCAGCACCATCATCATCCTCATCATCATTTTCATCTTCATAATTCTTTGCTAAAAAAAGAAGAAGAAAAGACCAAAGTGAGAGAAATACTTAAGATTAAGAAAAAAAGCTACTAAACTGAAGATGACAAAATTCTACTAAAAGAGAAGGGCCTTAACAAATATTTGATGTTTTAATTGAAGCTGTAGCCTAGTCTAGCCCCACTACTCGATTAATTGTCATATTCTGTCCTTCATGTTGGCTAGCCTCACTACTCGATTAGTTTTCATATTCTTCATATCCTTCATGTTGAGATTTGTGTCAATCGTTGCTTGTATATGAATATTATACGGTGATATCTTTAAAAAAAAAAAAGACTTTTGAAAAACAACTTTTCTCAATCTTCATCTTTCTCCCCTCCCTAGTCTTCTGTCTCTGAAATCGATCTTCAGATGAGTAACATCATAAGGACAGCGAAGGAATCGACAGACATGTTGGAAACGAAAAGGCGAGCAACTTTGGAAATGCTAAGGAAGGTTAGTTCTTAGTCTATTAGATGCGGGAGAGTGCAATGCCCTGACTGACTGGATGGCTTCTTATAATGAGGAAATATCTCACCATGATTGGTTAACACTGGGGGCAAAAAGTAGGCTCGTCCAGCTCCTTGCCGTCATCAAATCACACCCCCCCCCCCTCCTCCCCGTTTCACATCGCACAATGCGGATGGGAGAGGAAACGGCCTGTGGTCTGTTTGCATCCAATGATGTATTGTACATTCCATTCAAGAAGTTTAATTGTGTGTGTATTATTTCATAGTCAGTCTTGGTATTAGTTGGGGTACATTATAAATACTATCATAAATGTTACACTATGTAGTTATCTATTCTGAAGAGGAATTTATACCAAAAAAAAAAAATATTGTGAGCACAGAAATATTGACTAGAATCTTTAAGTATCTGAAATCAGTGACATCACCCCTTAGTCAAGTTCTTGACACAAGAATGTAACATTGCCTCCTGAAGTCCCTTCCCCAGCCCCCTTCTGGGTTGTGTGCTGCAGTACCAAGGACCAGGACTAATTATGTACTGTGGTATCTGTTATGGTACCCCCACCCCAACTAAGAAACGGTTTGCATAGGGATCAACACAAAGTATTGTATAGGTCAGTTGGTGGATCACTGGTCTTGTAATCCAGAGGTCACTGGTTCAATTCCCAGTCAACAGAAGAGTGTTAATATCAAAACAAGGACATGTCATCTCTATCCAATAGTGTATTGTACTTTGTCATGCAGAGTTAATTTCATTCAGTTATTGCAGAGGTTGACCGGGCAATTTGGGTGAAGTTTTTAAAATTATAATCCCAGATGTTCAGGTTGAGCATAACATATTCTCTCTAACTTGCCATATCTTTTCATTAGCTTGCAAATTAAGGAATAGGTTTGACTTTTGACTTTTCTGAAATTAATATGGTTGCTTAACTCATGGCCAATCACAGTTGAGGAGGAGGAAGATGGGGAAGGGGAGAGGAGAGGGGAGGGGAGAGGGTGGATGTTGGCTAACCATCTCCTTTTCACATGAACAACACCGAATAAAGATGCAGGAATATTGTCCGTTTTCCATCCCGCCCACTTGCCCCCTGTTTCTTCCCTTTGCTGGAAAGCTATTTTAAACTGCTTGGATTTCACGCATGGAATCTGAAGATATCTCTTGTTACAAACTTTGCTTCATATTCGCTTCTTTCTATCTGGTTTAATCTAGAATATATTTCCTAGTGTATGTTGTACACCTTGTTTGTTATATTACAAGTATTACCAATTGTGCTAAACATTAATGGAGGGTAGAAACATCAATGTCTAGTTGTTTTGCTGTAACTGAATCAAACGCTTCGATCAACCTGACATTTGTGTAATATCAGTTTCTTAGTATTCCATCCTGTTTGCTATGTTAATCTGTTTTCCATTACGGATAAATGTCGAACAACCTGTTTAATACGTTTAGTAGTAAGTGAGTGAATGATTCATGTGAATGTTTCCTCAAGGTGCCTGAATGTTTCCTCAAGGGGATTGAATGTTTCCTCAAGGTGCCTGAATGTTTCCTCAAGGTGCCTGAATGTTTCCTCAAGGGGATTGAATGTTTCCTCAAAATGTGGTTATTTTTATCTTGACCTTCTTTCGTCAGGAGCGAGATTTGTTGGAGAGTATAGAGACCCAGTACAATAACTTGATGGTACAATACTCCAAGAACCCTCAGGAATCTGTAGAAATGGTAAGATCGATAACTTGATGTACA
>JXUT01149058.1:0-18112 GCA_000934455.1 Apostichopus parvimensis | reverse complement strand
GCAACTTCTAACTAAGGGCTAAATGAGTAGACGTTTTTTAATCCTATTTGCACTAGCCATATACCTTTTCAGCGAGCTTTTAGTTGTAGATTCTCAACCTAGACACACCGGTAGAGTAGTTCTAGTAACATACATTTACACAAAATCAAGCACATCCTATTTCTTTACAGTGCAATACTATTGGTGTTAAAGTAGTAAAGCCTAACTGATTTGTATTTACAGTGTGTTGTGTACTAATTACACGAATAGTTGTACACGTCCCTAGTCACTCTGCGCAGCGTTCGCTTGTTATGATATCTGCCACTACTTGACGTAGCAAACTTAAGAATGTTTGCAAGCTAAGCAAACACATATTTTCAGATCCAAAATTTCTGGTGGCGCTAAGCAGAAAAAGACAATATTTTCGAAATTTCGACTTTTAATTTACCACTATCCATCTTTTCTTATCGGTTCCGTCGACAGTGTATTGACAGGGTGGTAACCATGACATGGTATGGTGAAAGAAAACTGATAGAATTCTCATAGATAGTCCATTGAGCCTGATATTTGGTGCGGGAATCCGAAATGAAAATATTATTACAAAATTATCATTACTGTGCTGGTTTGCTTACTATTCTACAAGGTTTAGATCTATCATGCTGAAGAAAACTGTTGATCATAATTTGAGTGTAATCAGGAGATCCCATCCGCGTTTTTCAAGAGAGGAGCTGCAGTAGTTTTAGAAATAAAAAGTATGTCACAAAATAGAAATACTCTAAAACTTCTCTGGAATATATCTCACAGCACTATTGTCTCGTAGCAACTCTTAAAAACTAAAATACAAATTTCACAGAAGAATTCAATTTCAGTGGAATGTATTACAAAGTCCTGGTAGGGGGAGGGCTACCGGGGAAATGCCGAAGGAAACTCTCGGCAGTTGCAGCATTTTGCTACATTAATGTGAGAAATGTTGAGGGAAGGTAGAAATAGAGAAAAAGCTTGTTTTACTTTTTGACCTGTAGAATAAAAGTGTAACACATAAGTATCGAGTTTTACGATAGTATCGATCATCTATAGTGACTCTTTGCATGGCTATTTTAGTAATATTCTTTTTTATGTGCTTGATAGCTCTGATGGAAGTAACTTCTACATGTTACAGCGTATGGTAGAACCACTTTCGACTCCTCGGGTATAACATAAACAGAAACATTTGCACTCACAGTCAACTACACAGTGCCGTTCCCACCAGTATCCTTATTGGCTAAATGTTTGTGCCCTGACTTGAATGTTAGTGGCGCAACCTCAATTAAGTTATATACATGAGCTCTTTACGTTCAATGAAGTGACCAATTAACTTAGTCCTAAAATACATGAATCAACCAAAAGCGCGCCCTAAATAAACTCTGAACTATTAAAAGAAAATGCTATCCGCGGGGTAAGTATAAATGTATTTATGATAGCGCTAAATACAAGTCCAAAGTTAATTATAGCATTTATACATTGTTCGACGGGTTATAAAATTTCATGCTCCCCATTCAAGTTCTCTTTGAACATTTCTTTTAGAAAGCGCGGGGAAAGGGGCGTGGCATTATTTTTTTTGAAACGTCGTTATCCTTTGTAAAAAAAAAGGACCCAAAGACAGAGCCTGGCCGGGACGAAAATCTAACAACTCATTTCACTATTGCCTCCTTCACCTGGAAATCTTTACTTTAGTTTAGTTTATTTTTCTCTGTGTATCTTGACACTAGATACTAGGGGACTGGGGTTGAGAGCGGATCAGTCGGTTCTTTGTTTGGTGCCCAATTTCTTTTCCTGGTGACTTTTCTTAACAGTATTATGTTCCCCTTATTCTTAGGTGGAATTGAATCCTGGGTGACTTTTCTTAAAAATCAAAAGCAATCGCTTCTCGGTCCTCTGGCTATAAGATCATGTGTAGAATTTGTGTCAACGGGAATCTGCCAATTTGCATAAATGTAAACGTGTGCCCTGGCATTATTTGAACTTTACCTGTTTCTCACGGATTATAGTAGTAAGTTATCTTTTGTGCTTCATGATATCACGCGACGAATTTAGAATGTATATATATTTTAAAATGACGTAAAGTTAGAAAAGAACGAATCACGAAATAGCATTCGTCTTTTAATGAGTTAAACATATCTTATGCCGGATAATTTGTTAAATCTGAATGTATGCTATTAAAGAATTGTGTAACATTTATCCTAAATGTAGTAATTAACCTTCCCAAGTAGTTGAAATAACCATCTTGATGGATGTTTAACTTATATTAAGCTAATTTTGTGGTACACATTACTGTCAGGTGATTGGTGACAGTTTAGGTAGGATGACAGAACTTTCAGGTCATGGTTTTCTCTCTTGTACAAGTCCTATATGTTTTTGTATGAGTATAGTCTTTTCGGCCTTTTGGCTTTTCGCTTCTCGGCAATTAGGCTAAGATCATGTGTAGTATCTGTTCCATTTCGAGGGGAATGGTGATGCACACCCGACGATGATCACACAGTCACAGTCCCGATGTAAGGGGACTGGGCTGAGAACGGATTAGTCGTTTGGTAGTTTGCTTTTCGTGCCCAGGTTCTTACCTGGGCGACTTTTCCTTTAAAAAAAAAGTCTTTTCGGCCTTTTGGCTAAGATCATGTGTAGTATCTGTTCCCTTTCGAGGGGAATGGTGATGCACACCTGACGATGATCACACAGTCACAGTTCCGATGCAAGGGGACTGGGGTTGAGAGCGGATCACTCGTTTGGTAGTTTGGTTTTCGTGCCCAGGTTCTTTCCTGGGAGACTTTTCCTTAAAAAAAGTAAAGTCTTTTCTGTACTGATCTGATGAGTACACAGTGCACAGTGGTTGCCCCCTGTCTGCCCCCTGTCTGCTTCAGTATACCCTGGTGTACCTCAGCACCCTGTGGACTGGTTGCCCCCTGTCTGCTTCAGTACCCACGCCTTGAGTGAGTACACACAACTTAAGTACACACGAACCTTGAGTACATACGCCTTTTAGTACCCTGTGTACCCCACAATACAGTACAGTACACCATAGGACGTCACACTACACCACAGTACACATTAGCTTTACAAACATAATTGTAGCAGGAACGATAAGATTAGGCGAAAGCTGTTATGACTTCAAAATTAAAGTAAACAACCTCACCCAAACTAACATAAAATGTAATAAGATATCAAAATTTAAGAAAATTTACTTCACTGGATATAACGATTAAAATCTCGCTTTTTATTAGCAGTTAAATAGTTATGTGTGTGTACGCGCGCACGTGTGTTCAAAACATGTATTATACTTTGGTTCGTAACTACATGCATTATTATTAACCTATATACGTAATAATTACAATCACACATTACAGTTATTGACGCATATATAAACCAATCAAATCATAATGCATGCTTTGAACCGACAGAAAACAAAGCACACAAGAACAAACAAAAAAACAATCAAAATCAAGACAATAGCAATATCAACAAACAAACCCAAACACGTCATGTGCACGCACAAACGCCGTCTTTGACTGCGTAGTTAGCTGGCTACGGCAAGTAACCACAAACATCACTGGACCGATCGTAAAGAGTAACATTGCTCTTCTACAAAATCCATCAATGATGCAATGGTGCTAATTATGATACTAATAATAATAATGACCATGCACACTACTTCATATGATTATTCTCCAGAGAAGATCTTCTTTGATAGGAAAAGGTGGTTAATTGAGTGATCTCATCAGAAGGTCACCACCAACAGGCTGGTTGCTGAGAAAATAAATCACATACATTAATGGCCGTAAGGCAGATGAATGATTAATTTACAACATTTTGGCAACACTGAAGAAACATTTTAGGAACGATTTTACCATCAGAAATTGGTACTAAACACTAGTGCTTTTAGTTCATGTAGTCTATCGGCCAAACGGCGAGAGCATGTATCACGAAAGACATAGTTACAGAGTAGTATCGACTCATGTTGGTACCGCACCACAATTAGAGCAGTGTTCCGACGGCTCGAAAGGTTAACCATTGTCAAAGAAAAGAGGTTAAAGTACCTAAGGTACAGCTTGTTTAAAGGCATTGAAGACGCGCCCCAAACCGCGTGCCGGGCTTTGAAAATTTTAACTTGTTATCATTTACTGTCATCGTTTGTTCTGCCTATATATGAAAGAGCATAATTTAAAGTACAGCTTGCGTGATTATAGGGAGGATTAAAGGAGATATAAACCATTTTATAAATTTTTGGTTAAATGTTGATATTACTCCGGGCGAGCAGATGGAAGGGTGGGGGTTCAGCATGCTAAACTTGCTCCTCTTCTAGCTCAAAATCTAAACGGTCATGATATGGAAGTTTGCAAGTGCCATGATAGGCCAAGATCTCACCTATCATGTGGTGGGTAGGATATACCAGTTGAAAATTTCTATCTATGCTTTGGCAGGTCTTGAAAGTGACGAGTTAAGTGTGTAAGTCAATGGAACAATTAATTGTTGTGCGAGACCTGTTTAGAGTAGTAGCGACTCCATTTTGGAGTAGTAGCACCTTCCGTTTAGGGTAGTAGCGCCACTAATTTACAGTAGCATCGCCGCCTGTAGAAGTAGTAGCATCGCCTATTTAGAATAGTAGCGCCACCTTTTTACAGCAGCATCGTCACTTAGGAGTAGTAGGACCTCCTGTTTAGAGTAGTAGCACCTCCTGTTTGGAGTAGTAGCACCTCCTGTTTAGATAAGTAGCACCTACTGTTTAGAGTAGTAGCACCTCCTAATAAGAGTAGTAGCTCCCCCTGTTTAGGGTAGTAGCACCTCCTGTTTGGAGTAGTAGCGCAACCTGCGGAGGCTGCGGACCTTTTGGCGTTCCATAAAAATAAACTCTTCTATGGGAATTGAAACTTTGCTTACCAGTTACGTGACGCATTATTTCTCAGGTTGGTGTATTTCATGATAGGATAGGCAAAATGGTAATTTAAAATTTGAGAATTTAAAGATTTCACAGGTTTGAAGCATAGCAAAAAATTAATCGAAGTAACAATAAACAACGAAAGGAATGGATTTGTCTCATTATGTGTACGAAAGGAAACCAACTCGACTGAAGCAGGAGGGGATGCCATTACAATTTCCCATCAAAACAGCTATATAACCTTTGACCGTTTGTCCAGTTAATGTTTACATGACGATCGACGCTCTTATGACGTAATCTGTAAACACAACTATCGCAATCCAGACTACGAACAGGACACTTTCTTACAAATCGTGTAGGCCTACTCAGTCACGACACTACTAGATGATATCCCGCTGCATATTGGAAGGAACCGAAATCTCTTGTACTTTCATCAACGATTGCGAAGGTAATTGTATTTTCTCCAAGTATAGAAATTGAGGCCATACGTTGAATTAGGATAGGGTCTACCTTCGTCACTTTGTTATTTCGGAAAATTAGCGTTACGATAAACACAGTCCGCAGGTTTGATTTATTTGGCAGCATGCCATCACATGCTTGCAACATGTTGCACCAAAATTGCTTTAGTTGTGAATGATAGCAAGCTAAATACGTTAAAATGAACCATATATGATATAGTTGGCTTGTGTATCCACTAAGTACACCTCACTGGGCGAATATAAATAAGCAACTAATTTAATTTCAAGTGCAGACCAAAACATTGACTCATTTTGAAGAAAGTTTTAAATTTGCAACTAAACATTCAAAGATCCTTGCAAAGCCCAAGCACTGAATTATTTTACTCAAGTTTGTACACACTTTGATATAGGCTTAGGTAATGCCTAGCATGCTGACAGTTCTGTTCAAGCTTAGCCTTGTTTCTAAACCTGCAAATTAATTATTGACTTTCTTTAATTTGATACGATAGTATAAGAGAGTAACTTTGTGAATGTTTATTATTCGTTATTTAATTATCTAGTAGTCTAGTCATCATGGATTTGATAAAATTGATGTGAGCAGAATATTCAATATTTTATTCGATATGATTCTTCATGAAAACTACAATTCTTACATTTTTTTAGAATTATGCATCGTAGCTAACAATTCAACCGGAATACCACACTCTCCTATGATTTTTTTCCTTCTTTAGGCCTATTTTTAAGCTTGGATATGAAGTAGATGTGTTTACTAATTAATGTTTAAAATCAAGGGAAAGTTTACCAAAAAATATTTTTCAGTTCAGAATATTGATTATTAACAATAGATAACTTTACTTTGACTATATTCTGTAAAGTGTAAACCATAAAAGATGTTAATAACTAGGAGAGTAATTGTGTTTAAGTGCTATAATACTATTTCTACAGGCACTCTCAATTAAATCTTCAAATTGACTGACATAATTTTCAATCATAAAAGGTCAATGGTAAAGATTGTGTAGACAGAAATTACTCTTAAATTATATCATCAACACAAATATACTTAAGGTAGTATAGAGGCTGTACAAAACCACTATAGTAACATGATCTTTGGGGGAGAGGGAGGGGGCCGAGTGTATATGGTTGGGGAGGTTGTGAGGATCGAGTGACATTTGGAAAACTGATCAATCAGTTGGTGCAGTGATTGTACTTTGAAAGTACAATTTCTCAACAAAGAACAAAATTTCAAATTTGATTGAAAAATTTCTTAAGAGACAATTTCAACATGAAACAAGCCTCTTCTAATCTTCATATCTTTAAATATCCTACAACGAACAATTCACCTAGGAACCCTTAAATTTGTTACGAAACTGTTAACTCTGCTCCTTTAAGTGTCTGCATTAAAAAAATATGCATGTTTTGAGTAGAGACAGGTACTCAGTATTGGCCTGTGGAAAATTCTAAAACCTTGTTTAAGTCTTCAAGATTTCAATCTTCTTTTGTAAGCTTCTGGTTTAATACTTTGACGATTCTTGGATATCATCAAAGACAAAGAAAACCAGCAAAGTGACCATTGGACGGATTCAGATATATGTAAACAATATTTTGCCGTGAACCTTGAATAATGATTAACTTGTATAGGAGGCCTGTGTTCTGCTCCACCCATGTATTTGTTTGTATAATTTAGATTGATAAGATTGTACTTAGCTGAGTTAATTAGTTACTAGACTACACATCAGGTTATACAGTATCTGCATATATACTGAATAACTCACAGATGCCAAAGGATTTGTCCAACAGCTTTGGAGAGGCTGTAGAAGGTGATTTGTGTAGGTACAGTATCTCGGTGACAAAGGCATTCGAGTTATACATGTACAGATTGAAATGAAATTAACTTTCATCCTATTTTTCATCTTGACATAATTGACAGCATCACAAGTTTTTGTGCAACGTATCCTCCCTCCCCTCCCCCCCCCCCCCCAAAAAAAAATAATTTAGCTTTTAAGGAAAGCTGCAGACTTTTGCCATCTTTATATGTTGTTTCTCATAAATCATTCTCAGTGCATTTATATATTTTTGATGTTTCATTTTTCCAGGATGAGATATGAGAGCTAAGTTTTATGAATGGCTGCAACAGCAGAGATGACAGACTTGATGGAATCTGTAAAGCTTGCTGGAAAACAGTACCGTGTATCCATCAGAGATGACAACCTCAACTTTACACCATTGACTGAAAATGGTACGTTAACTTTTTGGTGTCTTCTGCAACAATAAAACGTAGGATGGTGCGGGGGGTGGGGGAGGGAAGGGAAAGGGTGCCCCAAAGAAGTACATTATATCATGACAGTGTACCAAAACACCACTGTCCCTGCATTTTATACCTAGTGTCCACCTCCCAACTGTTACACAATCACCCATCCTCCCACAATCTTTTCCTCTTCCTTCCATTCCCTTTCCAACCCCCTCCACCCACCCCCTCCACCCCAACATCCAGCCCTGGGTTTGGTAGATCAATAACTCACATAGTAATAAGAAGTATTGCTGGATTGTTTTATGAACACTATCAGACTATTAACCATTAACAGATGACTTTAGGCAGAATTTTATTGTTGATAAATACGTTATATTCCAAAGGGAAAGATAAATTTGAGTGTAAGCAATGTTTGTATCTAGCTATTCTGGTTTTCAAAATATTCACCCTTATGAAATATGTTAAATCTATGGAAAGCTCTGTTAAGGCTACATTAATGATGACATCAGCGCCTTTAAGGCTTTTTGAACAGGTTAAAGTTACTCCTAATAAGTCAACAAAAAAACGTTTTCTTGTAACTTCATGTAAGCAACAGAGCATCCTTGGATGACATTTAAGGAGCAGAGGACCGCAAGGGTTTATTGTTCCGCTTCCTTCACTTCATGTATTATTCACTACTACTTCATGTTATCTGATATTTGTAAACATTTAAATGCATGAAGTGAAAACAAAATAAATAAATTAATAAAATTAACAAATGACATTCAACACTATTTTCTGTTGCATCTGAGGAATTTATCAAAAAGTCTGTGCCATATATCTGAATATATATATTGCAGTCACTTTAATTGATAGACCTGGGCTGTTTTAAGGGTCCTTTCGCAAAATTTCAAAGTATTATAAACATGGAACCTGGACTGTGAGCAGTGTTTCTAAACAGCGTCTACAACAATATCAAAATTATTGATGTAATTTAAGTCATCTTTTCAATCTCTAACAGACAAAATGGGACAATGTATAACCAGTGATACTTTGTCTAACAAGATCTGACCTAGAAGTGCTCAGATAAAAATTGACACGTTTCGCTGTTTCGAAAATGAACGCTACAAGCGCTGTTAGATACATATGTACAGTATGAGGCCACACACAAACCAAATTATTTTGTTTACACAGACTAGCAGTGTAAGTATATTTGCGCAAAAAAAAAGAAGACAAGCTGTGTTTTATTTGCAGTACGTAAAAGACCTGCAAGACAAGTCATATATTGCAAAATAGCATCTGATCTAATTAAAAGACCTATATTTTATTGTTGTGGGCATGTTGCCAAGACAGTGCAATATTTATTAGGAATTTAGGACTGTGCGCATGGACTGGTTTAGAATATCACTTTTATAACCACTTATCTACTAATCTACTGCTAAAATCAAATTTTCCACCGGCATTTTCCCTGTGTCTATACTGGCAGAAATATGCTGTTGCTTCCTTCCAGGCAAAATCTACTGACCGTATTAAGCAAGTACATAGCCTAAGCTTTAGGCTTGGGGTAGACAGATAATTAAGTACAGCAAGATGTTAGATTTATTATATCGATCTACACTGGCTTCCAGTTAACTCTCGGATTGACTATAAAATTCTGATATTGGTGTTCAGGGCATTGAAGTATGGTACGCCCGAATATCTTCACGACCTGATCCAAGAGCGAACAACGGATAGACCTACTCGTTCCCAATACATCTATCAACATACTGTTCCTGTGACACGCACAAGAACATTTGGTGATCGCAGTTTCTGCTATTCCGCCCCGCACTTATGGAATTCGCTGCCAGTCCATCTGCGGGAAATTGATTCACTTGAACAATTCAAATTAACGTGCTATTAAAACTTACTTTATTTTCTAAATGCTACACACATCTGTAAAGCGCATTGAGCAACCTTTAGGTTGGATTCTGCGCTATATATTAGACTAATTATAACTATTATTATTATTATTATTATTATTATTATTATTATTATTATATTATTCAACAATACCAATAACTATTGGGACTTTCCCACAAGAAATGGAAACACATTACTCATAAACTTCCAAATATCTCTGATCTTTGCTACAGTACCAAGTTATGAAGACAAAAGAGGTTTTTATTTCACCTAAGTTCTCTTTGACAAACTCTGGAGGAATTTAGTCTGATATTCATCAGTGAGGAATTTACATAGAAATAAATTCTATCCCTAGACAAATATTGTGCAGACTGTGCAGAAAAGGGCAAAAATTGTGCCTGAACTATTCAGGATACTGAATTTGAACACAAATGGCTGTGTATTATTTATATATATTCTCTATATGAGTCTGTTCACATTAAGGCACAGGTCCAAATTTGTTGCAAAAAATGCAAAGGTAGCAATTTTTCAAATTACAGTATAGAATGTCTACTCTTAACAAATTACATTACTCATATCTACAATTCATGAATCAGAATCAACTAGACCTTAAACTATTTTGGAAAATATATTCTAGAAGGTCAAAAAGTGTTACAATCCATAAATAGCCGATATTCCTTCATCTTCAATAGTGGTGTGTCAATATTACTGTTATATTTGGGAATAGTGTTATTTTCTGTATTAACATTAAATTTGGCTAAATTTTCAGACATATTTTCGAGGACATGGATGTTGTTTTTAACAAAATATTGGAGTAGTGGTGGAAAAAAGTTTTCCTGAAGAAAAGTTTAAAAAGTTTCTCCTTAAAGTGCAAAGCTGCAAGTAATAGTAACAACTATACCATGAAATATAACCTGGATATAAACAAAAATATTAACCAAAAACTGAAATTTTTGTTCATGTCCTCTCAGATTTTTATCATGACTCTCATTTCGGACATCACCCCTCCCAAACAGATTTTGTTTTGGATATCACCCACCAGTGTGTAACATTATAATTTGTAATACTTTGAAATAAAAACAAAATTAATATTCATTTGAATACAATGATAATGAAGAGACAGTCATGTTATTGAGTTGATAAACTCTAATAAAGATACATATAAACTCTTTATTGGTGCCAAGTTTGATGCATCGAAAGGTGATTACATGTTTTAACAAGAAATTTATTAAAAACAAGATCGCACGTGTTACTTAAAAACAATGTATCTCAATACATCTTAATATGTGATGTTCACAAAAAGCATCAAATTCATTTGGAAAATGCAAGAAGTTGTTTTATAGATTCGTATCACAATATATGTCTTGGACTATTTTTTGGACATCGACACAACTGTATGTTTACTTTAGGACATCAAAGTCATTGTTTCCAGTCAAAGCAGATAGTATCGAAAGTTAGATATTGAAACAATGGGGGGTTCTATTTTGACAGCCTAACTATAGTGACAGTTTTGTACATATATAACGTTCAAATGCTCGATGTTCATTTGCAGTTTAGTGAATGAACATTTCGGACATCACTATATGTTTCGGACATCACCTTCAACTAATGTCCACAAACTAATGTCCACAAACCTGCATTACAATAGTACATCATTCAACAGGTCACAACAATTGAAGAGATTATTGTAACTAGTAAAACTTATTTAATAAACAAAAGTCTACTTCAGAATGCACATAATAGTACTTAGCAGATCTACAATAGATATGAGGGAGAATCATATTAAACTTGTACTAAAACACCATTTGAGGAATCGACCATGGTGTATTGAAAAATAATGGTTCTGGAAATTCTCAGGCCAGACCATTGCCCCACACATTTTTAAATCACACCTCTAGACTGAGCTAAGAGTGTTCTTTAATATTCTAATGTTTGGTACATTTCCAACAGTGTATGCATACATGTGTAAGACCTAGGTAATTTGCAACAAAGTTTATGAATCAAATTGTGTGACATTGAAATATCTTGAAACATCTGTATCAATAACAAGAACTGGAATATGGAAACTATGATTGATCACTGTTTATTGCTCCTTTGAATGAGATTCAACATGTCATTAATTATGAACTTGCACCATCTGTAGACTGAAGGGTCTCCCTGGGGTATGGTGTCTGGATATGGGATTACAAACATTGGATTGAAATCTGTCCATGAGGTGTCTATGTTGATTGGCCACAAGAAATCTACATGGTTCAATTTATCCATGATCTAGATCTCGAAAATTATTTAACAAAATATAAAATACCAGTGTATTGCTATATACCACCAAGACCAGAAAATAGAATCTGATGTGACTAAACTGTTTAGAGTATAAATCTGAAGGCTAGGAATAATCGATAATCCCATGTTAGGTTATTTGAACGAGTTCTATGCTACATGTACATACTCAGTTCAAATTCAGAATATACACGTAACTTGTTTTATATGCTTAGTAAACCGGATACCATTCACATAAAGTTAACCTTTGCTTCACCCCTATCATGGTCTACCTTCGTTACCTGTCCAGCATGCCATTTATGATTGCAACTATATGATTGCAACTATGTTGGGTCATAATAAGTTGGGTTTTTTCATCCAAGAGCAATATTCGGTTTTCTCATTTGAAATATGACTTTCAAAATTGAAAAGATTCCAAATTTGAGTTAAAAATGTTGAATTGGAAGCCACCCGACGTTTTAGTTGTAATCCTTGTGGGTTTCTTCCATTCTTGTGGTCGCTTTATTCAGGGTCGTTAAAATAACTGCTGATTATTCTTCTTCTTCTTCTTCTTCGTATGATTATTAAAATGATAAGAAATTCTAATTTTATATACATTTTATAACTGCTGGACATAATAATAAATACAATTAATAAGGATAAATATCTGAAGAAACTCAGGATGAACATCTGAAGCAACTCAAGATGAAAGCATGGTCACTCTACTGTGTGATTTCAATGCGGGTAGCTACAAATAGCGTGATTCAAGCTAGCAGACAATCTTAGCATTACCACAATATGTATATCATGATATGCCACTCTGATGCTACAGTAAAATTGTCAAAAAGGTCAGTTTTACTTGTACATGTACAAAATGATGGAAATTTGTTTCCAATAACATTCAGGCCCAAACATGTAGTATTTCATTTTAGGCTTGTCATTAAGTTGTCGGTAAGATAAATACATTACATAGGTAAAATGACACCAGAGTTAAGAAGTATTCTGTTGTAGGTACTTTGTATACTCTAGCACACTAACTTTAACAACTTGGACCATTTACAGTTGAAACCAGAGCTATTTCTACAATATGTTAGATTCAAAAATGTGATGTCAGAAACACATGGTGATATCCGAAACATGTATGTTTAGGTTAATTATATTTCTATAATATTTGGAAAGATTGAAGAAGTTTTGAGTAGTGTGGTATGTATATTTGTAGCAACAAGTTTGTCATTATATATGAATTGCTTATTGATTGTGTCTTTTCTTCAAGCAATATTAATGAAAAATTATTTCGGACATCACCAGTGTTTCGGACATCACATATATGGACGGAAAAGTGTAAGTGGTTATAAAATCAAAACGGATGATTGGGCTAGTACGTGCTGTAATTGAGGGGGTACTTTTGCTTTAATTATGTTAACAAAACAGTCCTGTAGGTTTAATCATACTTTATGTATTAGTTGCGCCATGATGTTTCAGACATCACCAGATTGTCGACGGAAAAACTTTCCATGTTGTTTAACTTCATTGTGAAATAAAATGTGGCTAAATTCGAATTGCCATGAATTTGATATAACATTATTTGTTACAATTATAACAGTATCACTAAATCACACCACTTATAGCATTTGTTATAAACTCCCAACCTCGGTCACTCACAAATTGGTATAAAAATGTGGACGGAAAAAGTGATGTCCGAAACATGGGTCAGGTTTTGCAATAATTCGCAAAATTCATAGATGAAAGTTTCTCAATATTTTTGACAGGGAACCTATAGCTACAAAGTTCAACCATGACAAAATTTCTAGCTATATCCCCTATTGGAGTTAAGAATAGCACCAAGTACAAAATAATTCATTTTGAAAATGGCAATAATTTCCGATCACAGTTTGGCACTAAACTGGGTGTATAGCATATCATATGCATATCTCAGGAAATTGTCTATGCTACGGCAGGTACAGCTACTAGGTGGACTCTCTCCATGGGGATATAATTTGCATCTCTAGAGTCTCATAGTATTTTGTTATGGTGCTCCGAAGGCCATTTATGTTAAATTGGGCCCTTTAACATGAACAGACCCATATATATAACGAAGATTCAGATGTTCACTTCCTGTTGCAAAAGTGCTCAATACATAGAAGTAGAGCAAGTACATTATATACCTATACGGTAACTTTCAGCAAGTTGTTACTCGGGTTTCACGCCTGCAGTACACTGCGGCGATCATCAGACAACTGGACGTAAACATTCGTGTATGTGACCTTATTTCTTCATAGCACGGTCGAGCGGTTTGTTGACATGGTGACACTTTGAGATGAGCTCTGTTTATTTGTTAAATACACTGTCCTTGGTTCGTGAGATTGCCAGCTTTTCTTCTACGCAGAGGTTGAACTGACCCGATTCACGTTTGTGCGTGTTCGATTCCTTCACTATCTCCCAGCTTATGTTGTGGCTAATTCCCCCTCTTTTCAGGTTCCATACGTACCTTGACCAGTTCTGTTTCTTTTTGGTACTGTTCGTGCCTAAGAGATTTTGTGTGGTTGTTGAATAGCTGCTTAAAAGGGTCCTCCTGAAATGCTGATGTACAACTTAGATTCTGACTTAGATTATATTTATATATATACAGGGATGTGCCCAGGATTTCCTGAGTGCCAGGTATACTGATCGCCTCCCTGGGGGAGGGGTCTAAGGGGAGGGGGGTGTTTTGATTTTTGAAGGTGCTCAGATGCCAAATGCTGGTACTTGTGTATCTTTTTAAGCACATGTATCACAAGTACTAGTTTTGCTAACAATTTACATTTTTTACCGATTGAGAGCCGTAAGTAATGTTTCTCGCATGTGTAACTGATGCATTATTAGTCTGTATAATTTTGGCATAGGCTAGGCCCAATTTATGTTGAATATATTGTTAGGAATGTCGGGAATTTAGATGAAAATAGTGCTGGGCGGGATTCACGATTTTTAAGACAGTGCTGGGCGGTAATTTTTAGTGCTGGGCGGGGCCGCCCAGTGCGGCCCAGCATGGGCACATCCCTGTATATAAATTGTAGTGAGTTGGAAAATCCAGAACAGTGAAAAAACTTCCAGCCTCCACCGGGATTCGAACCCAGGCCTCCCGCTTTATATGCAAACACCCTAACCACTAGGCTATGGACCCTGATTGTATGTCCAGAGGTTCGAAACCGGTAAGGAAGGTCGTAATTCCACTGTAGGCATTTGTCACCTGTATAGGACAATAATAGTTCTGTTTTTGGTGACATATGTGCCTTACTCTAGAGATCAAGCATGATGCTAACCAACTCGAAATCATTTGTGATTCCTAAAGCTGGATCTCGAAAGAGATAATTTGAACAATATACAACATTGAAAGAGACCACCACAAAACAATATTTGTCTAGGGAAAAACCAAATATAAACATAAAGATATAAATCTCTATCTGTTTTGTTCATAACTTGGTAGCATCAACTTGCATACAGTATATCTCTGATCTACCAAGATATGAAGAAAGAACAGGCAAAGATTTATATCTTTATGAATAAAGATTATTGAATGGAACAGCATGCTTTTGAACAATTGTTTTTCACTTTGTATTAATGCTACAGACAGTATAATCTGACATTAGCATGGGAGGTGTGGGAAGGTGAAGGTGGATTAAAATAAGACACACTATTTAATGCCATATTAATTTTATTAAATATATCTAGCAAAGTAACGTAGTCATCTACAGTTTATGTAAGTTTGACAAAATATTAATAAAATGTGGGCAATTTCCTAACCATGTAACTCTATTATAGCTATAGTGGTGCATTTTTGATGTATGAAGCAGTATGTATAAAAGGGTGGAATGTAATTTGAAATTCACATGGGTGACCTCATATCAGTTATGTATACTTTCCTTTGTATTATAAATTGTGGAAAACACAATTTGAGACAAGCTAGCATACTTCAAATTTGCGTTTAATTGCTGTTGCTATGGAAAAATTAAATTTTCATAAGTACGACATACAGTAATAGGCATTGTCCTGTTAACTTGCTGGTCACAAATCATGACCTCTTTGTTCGTGACAAAAGGTGTTGCATTCTATGGTTGGATGACTTGTTGTGTGTGATTATATATTTATGGCTTATGTCATCATTAACGTTGCATTAAAGGAGCATTCTGGATGTATTTATTAAAGGTGATTTATAACTTGAAAAGTAAAATCATTGTAGATATGGAAAGATCACTACCATTAAAAAATTTTCATATTTTGTTAGGACAGTGCATCCTTTCAAAACTAGAATTATGCAACTTACTTCAGTCCTAAACATTCATGAGGTTTATATTTTGCTTGCATATATTACCAACAAATATGTGAAACAGGACTCCAAGTGGAAGTTGTTAAACTTACTATGAAGCAGATCTATATGTACAGCAGTCACTATTTTCCAGTTCTACACGTCATGGTTGCTTCTAATATAGTAGTGTCTGATTTATAGCCGTGAGGAAAGTACAGTACTTACTGTGCCTTTAAGTACCATTTAAGTACCATCTACTAAGGGTGATAAAATTTATGACCGATTTACTTTATGATTATTCTTCTATGTTTGTAACACAACATGATGTATAGGATTATTAACCAGAGGCTATTCCCTGGCTTACCTATCAAAATCTAATTCAATCTTTGACATTTGATTGTTGGTTGTTTATGTTGCATAGCCTGAGAGATTTCAGGGGGGGGGAGGAAGTTATCACCTATTTTTAAGTTAAATTAAAAATAAAATAAAACTGTTAGCAAACTGCTTATCTACTAGAGAGCCTGTGTACAGTTATAGAATCGTTTCAATCCTAGCAGGATCTTCTTCAGAGGCTAAATGACAAGTAACAGTAACAGAAGGGACAAAAACACGCACAGAATACAGACAGGTTAATGAGCATGGTGAACACAAAGAGATGTAAGGGGATTAGTAGACAAAGGATGGATATTTTTCAAATACTGACATTTATCGTGGGTGTACCTATCTAAATTAGTATTGTAATCACTTAGACTGAAGTCATGTACTGTTTGGGGATTTTAGAATTTAATGAGGATGGTATGGTGTGTGAATTATTGAAAGTTTTCTGAATTCTAATTTGAAGAACTAAAAACTGAGAAACCTTGGATCATAAAACAATAGTGGTAAACCTTACAGTGTTTAGTAAATGAGGGACAAATAAAGGACATCTTACATGATCAACAATGAAAATAAATCTTACAGTAGTCTTCAAGAACAATAGAATAAATGCCGTAGGCGGAGAAACCATCAATGCAGAAAGCCCCTGGAGAGTTATTTACATATATACATGATATATTATAAAGAAAATCTGTGTGTACTACAAAAGAAAATATTATTAGACAAAGCAAAGAAATGACTCCTAATTGACACATTAGGAGTACTGTTTTGGAAAAATATATTGGACTTTTAAGTCCTCCTGGGACCGTCATCACCAATACTTGGCAGTGGAATGAAAAGTACAAAATGTAACACAATGATAGTATGATGCTAAGTGTGAGTGGTACTGATGGAATGAGTAGGAAGCAGATTAAGGAGCAATGAAAAGGAACAATGGATTATATGTTTGTGGAACTAGTAGTTTTTAGGCGTCCCAAGTCTTTGTTGAGGCAGGTGATATGAAACTTGATACAAAAGATCCAATCCATTTGGGGGAAAATTTAATTATATTTCGAGAGAGGTCTTTTTACATTTCGATGGCACCTTAACACTTCCATAGGTCTGTTGTCAGCAGCTTCAAAAAACATGTTTAATTCTGTTTGGTTTTAACTTTAAATGAAATTTTTGGTTTGACCCTACAAAACTGTCTCTTTCTAGATAGATAGATAGACAGACAGACGTACAGATGTGCAGACGTACAGACATACAGACATACATTTGTGTTCAAACTCAGTATCCTGAATAGTTGAGGCACAATTTTTGCCCTTTTTTTTGCACAGTGTAGGTTTTTATTTCACATTTTTCTTCAACAAACTCGGAAGGAATTTTTGATGATATTTATCAGTGAGCAATTCACATAGAAATAAATTTTGCTTCCTCCGTAAATAATGAAAGTATTAAAGTATATAAGTATTAAGCCAGTAAATAGCCTAAGTTTGAGGCTTCGGGGAAACAGATTATTATGTACAGTAAGAAATTAGATTATTATATTATTCAACAATACCAATAACAATTGGGACTTTCAAGTCCCACAAGAAATGGAAAGACAGCATCAACTTCCATATCTCTGATCTTTGTTACCAAGTTATAAAGACAAAACAGGTAAAGATTTATATCTTTATGTATGAACTTAGGTTTTCCCTAGACAAATATTGTTGCAGCAGTCTCTTTCTCCCTTTCGAAGTTATATA
>JXUT01148989.1:0-12654 GCA_000934455.1 Apostichopus parvimensis | reverse complement strand
ATGGGTGTGGGCGTGGCCCTCTGCCAACTTGTCTGTGGGGTTTCTCTCTTTTCCATGATGTAGCCCTCAATGGGGGCACCTCTGTCACTTGGAGGAGGTGTCCACGAGAACTCAAAGTGATCAGCATCCATGGACTTGACCATCAGAGGTCCTGGTGTTGCTGGAACGTCTGTCGAGAAGGATGAATCAGCAAAAAGAAGGTAAATATATTTATTTTTATTTTAGAGTAGTTTGAATCTTGTTCCACATTATTTAATAAATTAACTAACTATTACAGGTAGTTATTCTCACATAGGACAATAGGACAGAGCATCACCCAAAAATGTATCAAATTCCACTCAAATAGCTGATTTATAGTGCCATGAAGTCTATTTTATTCAGATTTAAAACCTTTCATGACAAACTATTAACAACTTAGCCATATTGACAAGGCAGAAAATGTTACAGAATTAAACATCATGAAATCCTGACAACATGTAGGATGTAGGAGCGTACTAATATTTACCAAAGTCAGATTTTGGGGTAACACTGCCCCCCTCCAGGGGTTCGCTGACCCCATATTTATTTTCTGCTCTGACACGGAACTGGTACTCTTTGCCTTCTTTCAGGCTGCTGACACGATAGGAAGTTCCTCCAATAAAGCTGGACACTTTGTTCCAGATTCTAGAGGGTACTTCTCGGCTCTCCAGGATATACCCAGAGATTGGGCTACCACCATCATCAGCAGGAGGGTACCACGTCAAGGTAGCATCGGAGACACCTAGTCCAGATACCTGATTATAAATTTAAAACAAGGATTTTGAATCTTAAAGTCCCTGACAGTCATTGAAATGTTTGGAAGACATGTTCCTTCTGAGGTTGAATGAAGGGCGGAGACTATGAAGGGACATGCATTTACTCAATGTTATCACAAGAGTTCTGTTGGGTTACTATATAAAGTATCATATCATAAAATATATTTATTTCCTGAGACTTACATGGAGAGGGCCTGATGGTGGGCCTGGACGATCCACCACTTTCACCTCGACCTTCGATTTGTCTTCACCGGCTTTGTTTTTGGCAATAATAGTATACACGCCACTGTCATTCCTTTCTGCGTTTCGCACCGTCAACATTGAACCACTCTCTTCGGTATTTACGCTGACACGATAGGACTTTTCAAGAGGATGGTGGTCTCTCTCCCAAGTGATTATAGGTACAGGTGTTGCAGTGAAAGATGCATCCACGTTAAAGGTGGCACCAGCACGCACTGTGATAGGTCGCATGTATTTCAGATCCAGGTCAAACTTAGGAGCAACTGGCAGAGAAATAAGAAATGACAATAGTTATAAAACTTGGGTGTGGTGCAGCAGTCATGATGTGCTACCCCTCCCCTTCCCACATGTATCTAGACTTTCAGTGGTAAACCTACGAGGAACCATGCAGGTTCTCTTGACCTGTTTTCTATTATCCACAGTATTGTGCTGAAGTCATAAGGCTCATGTAAGATTTCAGTCATCTTAAGTCATCTTCAGTTGTGAAGTGTTGAGTTTCACATGTGACAGGAGCCATCAGTCATCTTAAGTCATCTACAGTGCTGAGTTTCACACATGTGACAGGAGCCATCAGTCATCTTAAGTCATCTACGGTTGTAAAGTGTTGAGTTTCACACATATGACAGGAGCCACCAGTCATCTTAAGTCATCTAAGTTGCAAAGTGTTGAGTTTCACACATGTGACAGGAGCCATCAGTCATCTTAAGTCATCTAAGTTGCAAAGTGTTGAGTTTCACACATGTGACAGGAGCCATCAGTCATCTTAAGTCATCTGCATTTACCTCACGTGAAGTCACTATGGCTTATGTGACAGGAGTCTTCAGTTATCTGTGGTCTTCAGTTCTATACCCTTCAGTCACCTTTGGTCTATAGTCCTACAGTATTTAACCATTAAAGCCCACTCCTTGAATGCCATTTTCAAAGTTGATACTTACCAGCAGGACTCTCAATGGTAATGGTGTGAGACGGTTCACTTGGTTTACCCGGTCCAACACGGTTCACAGCGATGACCCTAAACTCATACTCTGATCCCTTCACCAGTCTGGTGATACGGTATTCTGTGTCTGGGGTAGGAGTAAGGGTGGCCTTCACCCAGCGGGGACTGGTTGCTGTACGCATCTCGATGGTGTAGCCAATGATTCTGGCTCCTCCGTCACTGGAGGGTGGCGACCATGAGAGGACTGCTGAGTCAGCAGTCACTTTGGAGATTGCAGGTGCAGATGGTGAACCAGGCACATCTGTTTCAATGAGTACAAGAATTACAAAGCATGTGATAAAATAATGTTTAATACATATAGGAAGTTACAAATGGCTCATTGAGCCTGTGCATTTACAATATTAACGAGATTGTAACAAAGGTTCTCTTCTAGCTATCAATACCATTCTGGGTTTCCACAAACTTGTAAATATTCTACCACAAATAAAATGCCAAACTCACCGAACTGTTCTATCGATGTGATCTCGTGTCCTTCCAAAGGCTCACTGATACCGAACTGGTTCTGAGCTTTGATTCTAAACACATACTCCTTGCTGACCTTTAGACCTTTGACCTCATAGGTCAGGTTGGTGATATTATCATCTGTGACAGGCTTCCACCTCATGTCCAGATCGCCCTTCTTTTCAATTATGTAATTTACGATTCTACTTCCGCCATCATCTTTTGGTGGTCTCCAGGACAACGTCACCGATGACATGGTAACGTTGGACATTTCTAGGGGTCCTTGAGGTGGAGATGGTTGATCGACCACTCTTACCTCGATGGTTGCTGAATCACTACCGGCCTGGTTCTTGATGGTCACAGAATAGTGACCTCCATCTTCACGGTTCACATTCCTGACGGTAAGGATCACAAAGTGCTCCATTGTTTCTAGTCGTACAGTACCGATGGCAATCAGTGGTTTACCATCTTTAGACCACTTGGCCTCGGGTACGGGGAAGCCAGAGTAAGGTAGCTCGGCTCTGACTGTCTCGCCAACCTTAGCAATAATAGGCTCTTGGAACATGGCTTCAAATCTGGGTGGAACTGGATATAGAGAAGAGAAAAATAGAATTTCGGTAAAGCTAGACCATTGATCTAATATTGAAATTAAATTTTTTTAAATCTTAACCCTCAAGTTTGGAAGCAATGTAAAGTTCTCTGTAAAAAGATTTCTATTTGTAGGCAAAATGTATCCTTAAAAGCTGAATTAATTCACACATAATTGGAAACTTTCAATCTAAGCACCCACTCATTCGCTATGTCAAGAAAATGAGAATTCTTATCAAAATCCTACAACAATAGAAACGATTTTACGCCACAATCAAAAGGATTTTTTTACCTGACGCCTCTTGAACCTTCACAAATCCTGACGGTTGGCTAGGGCGGCTTAAGCCTGACTTATTTTCAGCGCTGATGTGGAACTCATATTCTGATCCGTTAGTCAATCGCTTGATGACCATCTCTCTTTCGACTTCAGAGACTGTTCCCACTTTGGACCAGAAAGCACTTCCCCGTTCTCGTTTCTCCACCAGGTAACCTGTGACCGGTGCACCACCGTCATAGTATGGTGGCTGCCATGTAATTGTGACGCTCTCTGAATCAACGTCTGTCACCAAAGGTTTGGATGGTGAGTCAGGTGGTGCTAGGGTAAGATTTGGAAATTTAGGTAAATACAAAACTACTGATAACTTTATATTGAAAGGATATTAATTTCATGTTTATAGCTTTCCAATCAATCAGCTTCTGTTTCTGATATAAAAACTTGAATTTATCTGAAATCCCTAATGCAAGAAAGCAAGGAAGCTAGAAAAACAAATATACTTTATAACAAAGAGGTAAGAAACACCCAATAATAACAAGATAAAAGTTGTTCCTTTAGCTTCTTACAAACATGTGTCATGCTTCTCTCAAGAACATAGAATAGTTTTATAGCTGTGATGCATTAATTTATTTTCTTTCAGTCAATAGCAACAATATAGGAGATAGTATCTGAAGCAACAGTGTGTGGCAAGGTGTGGGGAAGGTCCAGGTTGAGGTGAAGGTGGTTCTCACCCTCTTTCCCAATATCCAACCAAAAGATGAATTATGGTAAAATTTCTTGTACAAAGGGGAGAAAAAACTTCTTATGCTCCATTTTAAAACTTTTTTATTTTTATGGTTTTATCTTTTGGTCTTTGGTTACTTACTGACTTTCACTCCAAGAGTGATGATGTCACCCTCAAGTGGTTCACTCTCTCCAACTTTGTTGACCGCGATTACTCTGAATTGAACCTCTGACCCTTCTGACAAATCTGTGACTTTAAAAGTTGTCGACGGCACTCTGGCACTAATCCTGGTCCAAGAGGTCCTCTTCATGTCACGTTTCTCCACACAATAATGAGTGATATCGCTGCCACCGGTGTTCAATGGCGAGCGCCATCTGATGGTGGCATCTGTAGTACCCACATCCAGGACCTCAATGGGACCCTCTGGCGGGGACGGTTTGTCTTCTATCACAACACGGATCTTGGCTGTTGCTTCTCCGCCAGCATTTCGAACTCTGACAGAATAAACGCCTTCATCAGCTTTTACACAGTTCTTGGCTGTGAGGACTGTGCCAAACTCGGTAGTTTCGATCTTCACCCGAGTGGTAGATTCCAAGTGGGTGCCATCTTTGGACCAGTCCACTGATGGAAGGGGTGTAGCCTTGAATGGTATATCAATATGGAAAGTTGTGCCTGCCTTGACAACAATGGTGTCGCGAACTCTTGAGAGGTCCAACTTGGGCCCAACTGAAGAGAAAAAGTAGGTGATATTAAATGTGAATTCATGAACAGTTTTGCAACTTACTCAATAATGACACAATACAATTATGTTTTGCAACAATTTGATAACAAACATGTTGTCTGTGAGAATACAAACTATATCATGCTACTGCTAGTAAAGAAAGGAACATGGGAAAAGGATAAAATGTCCTTCATGAGACCACAAAGTGGAATGTACTTTTGTAGATGGCTTATTCCCTCTGAAATTAAAAGTCACTCCAGAGCATGGACCCTGTTAATTCACAATAACAATGGCATTCTAACAAGGACACACCTGCAAGTTCACGAACAATTGTGCTCGGGCTGGGTTCACCGGGTCCAGCTTCGTTCTCTGCGATGATGCGGAACTGATATTCGTTGTTCGGGGACAGGTCATGGACTGTAAAGTTGCAATCTCTGATGGGGAACCGCGTAATCGGGGTGAATCTAGAACTGTAACGATCAGATTTCTCCACGATGTAACCCTTGATTGGTTTACCCCCATCAGTTAATGGAGGAGTCCAGGTCAGATTGACAGATGTACTGGTCATATTCGAAATCTGAGGAGCTCCTGGTGCGTCTGGAACAGCTATTAAGTGAAAAGTGGTCACTGAGTTAGACAAATGTAACATCCACTACAAAGTCATGTATGGTAAATGTTGACTATTTTGATAATTTTGACAAATTTTTAAGGAGAAAAAGTTCCACCAAGTACGCAATAAAATTGTCGCAAAATTTGTCACCATTTTCACCAACTTTGATCATAATTTCAGATTTACTTTAAATCCTCACAAGTTTCCAAAATAATTCTTGAGGAGATTCCTTTGAAAGCTTCTTGGCAATCTATATATTTGGCAAATAAAATGTTGATCTATAAATGATGAACAAAGTCCATATTAGACTTACTGAAAGCATCTTTGGCCACAACCTGACCGGTTGAGTCGCTAGGTGGGCCCTGCCCAGCTTTGTTCTCTGCGATTACTCTGAATTCAAACTGAGTATTTTCCTTCAGACCGTCGATAACGAACGTCGTATTGTGGATGGATTTGTTGGTGGCACGGACCCATCTAACTGCAAAGGATTCCCGTTTCTCAAGAATGTAGTGAGTGATGGGGCTGCCCCCATCGGAGAATGGCGCAGTCCAAGATACAGTGATTGCAGACCGTGTCACTGAGGTAATATTTGGTTTGCCTGGTGCTCCTGGTACATCTAGAATCATATGAGAATGAGGAATGTTAAAAGAGTTTCTAGTTTACCTGTAGATTTGGGTATATAAGTTTACATTAATATCAGAATGGGAGAAGTTAATATCATTTCATTGGTTACCCGGTACTTAGGTGTACACTTTGAAAAAACATGAGGATAGGAAAGTCTAATTACATTTCACTGTACACTTGAACAACAGTGGACATTTTGCTGACCAACGGTAATCTTCTTATAAAGATACAATAATAGTCAAATGTTAGACTTGATATATGATTGATAGTATGGGCAGCAAAAATATTTTCAGGAAGAGGGAGGGGAGGGGGAAAGAGAGGGGTGGGTGGTTTCTTCAGTCCTCTCTGCTGAGTTGTGCAATGAAATTACAGTAGGCATCTCTGAACCACACAGAAAGTTAGTTTCTTCTTGTAAACATATTAAACTTACCATATGGTGGTTTGGCTACCACGGTATCTGATGTGTCACTCGGCTGGCCAAATCCAGCCTTGTTCTGAGCCACAACCCTAAACTCATATTCCCCTTGCTCCTTCAGACCACGGACAGTGAATGTTGTATCAGGAGTTGTTATCTCACTGACTGGGACCCATCGAAGGGCAAACTTATCTTTCTTGTGAATGATGTAGCCGGTTACCCTTGACCCGCCATCTCTGATAGGTGGGGTCCAGGATAGAGTCACAGAAGATGAAGTGATATCACTGACCTGGGGTCTTCCAGGGGATCCTGGGACATCTAAGGTAACAAAACAAACCAATGCAAACATTACGAAACATCATCGTAATCTAGTAGATTATTGAATTATTGAATCTGGTAGGTTGTTGAGTAGTCTGAAGTGAATAGTCATCATGTCTGGCAAAAATATTTGTATTAGGACAAAGATGATTTATAAAAAACAATATCATCAATGATAATTAAATTCTAAACTTGTAAATCAGGAGAATCATTCAGCCAGACAATTATTATCAAAAATATCTACAATAATAGCAATTATTACGATGGTGATATAATACAGTACACGTTAATGTCCAAACACCACATCTTTCTTTTGAATGTAGACATATACTGCCAATGAATATTCATTGAGTAACATCATTTATAACATGATGCACAATAACCTACCGTACTGAGGTTTAGGGGTGACAGATGTCGTTCGACTTGGCTCACCAAGGCCAGCTCTGCTAACAGGCACCACTCTGAACTCATAATCGCTGCCTTCTCGGAGTCCCTTGGCAGTGTAAGAGGTATCTTTGACTCTCTCCAGCGGTGCCCAACGGGTGCTGAATGGTTCCTTCCTCTCGATGACATATTCATCTATGGCAGTGCCACCATCTCTCTCTGGAGGCTGCCAGGTGAAAGTTGCTGATTCAGCGGTGATCTCTGACAAGGTCGGCGAGAGTGGAGCAGATGCTTTCTCTGGAAGAGGAGAGAGAATATGAGGATGGTTGGAATTAGTTACATTTTCACTAAAAGTACTGTCCTATTTTTACTAGTATGTTAATTTTTCCTTATTCATTTACAATGTGGGGAAGTGAGTGGACTACTAGGATGTTACTTCTTAGTGATAAGCACTGCACCATTTCTGTGGTGATGATGATAATCACAAGATAGGCAGTGGTGATGTTTTGAAAGTAGGTTGATTTCCACAAGTAAATCAGAGAGATAGCAAAACAACAAAATCTCTGGTAGAATTTTAATGCAATGGTGAAATGTGCTTGATAAAAAAACCAATAAATTAAAAGAATGGAAACAACATCCATGCCCAACCACATAGGAATTATATGTAGTCAATTCCTTTTCCATTTTTTCCCCTCATGTATTTGCTTGCAATGAAGAGTTTCTAAGCATACCATATGGTTCCTTAGCAACCATAGGTCTTGTGGGTTCACTCGGTTTGCCTTGTCCTGCTTCATTTTCAGCGATGACTCTGAACTGGTATTCGAGTCCTTCCTTCAAGTCAGATGAGGTGAACTTCACACCAGCTACCGGGACCCTGTTGAGTCTGGCCCAGCGGACACTGTACTGGTCTTTACGTTCAATGATGTACCCAATGATGGGAGCACCACCATCTGATGTTGGTGGCTCCCATTCGACTGTTGCAGAGTATGCATTGATGGATGTAGTCACCACACACTCTGGAATGCCTGGTACATCTAGAAACAATGGGGGAAGAATGGGTGGATTTATTATTTTTTTTAAATACCATGTCAAAAAACAAACGATGCACCAGCTGCAAAATTCCCTGCAGCAAAACTGAATCAATATCAATCAATAGAGAATATCTCTGCAGATTAGTAATGCCTACTGTGTTAAATGTACAGCATGAAAGATTATGTCCAATTACAGCCTCCTGGCTGCAGTGTTGCTGCAGCCCCCTGACCTTTGACCTCTGACCTTTGACCTTTGACATGGTGACTAAAGCAAATTATATGTCTTAGCAATGGTTACATATCCCATGACAAGGGAAGACAGACGGTATACAACCTTTTCATTATTTACGTGGATCAAATGTTTTATATTACAGATGACTCTTAATGGTCTCCTTGTCAATTCATTGATATATATTGTATTTGAAAAAATGCAGTCATATGATAAAATATCCATAATAATAAGGCTCACCAAATTTGGGTCTGGCAACGACAGTGTCTGTTGGTTCGCTGGGTTTTCCTGGTCCAGCTTTATTTTCAGCGGTCACTCTAAACTGATACTCGTCCCCTGCTGTCAATCGAGGGATTGTAAACTCTGTCTCGTCGGTCGGCGTTTTTGTGACCTGGGTCCAACGCATAGAAAACCTGTCTTTCTTTTCTATGAGGTAAGTGGTGATTGGACTGCCCCCGTCAGAATGAGGTGCGGTCCATGAAATCGTAGCCTGGTTACTGTCTATAGAGACCACCGAGGGTCTTCCAGGCTGTCCTGGGACATCTAAGAACAGACAAAAACAAACATACTGATATCAAATTATGATTTATATTGTTAAAAGGTCATCAATATTGCCACCTTAGTATCCATTTAGCCTCTGAAGAAGATCCTGCTAGGATCGAAACGTCAGGCCAACTTACTTTTACACATTCTCTTACACAGGCTCTCTAGTGGATAAGCAGTTTGCTAACAGTTTTATTTTATTTTGACCTTAGTATCCAATCAAAGTTTGTTCACCCATTTTTTGACAAATGTTTCACTGCCACCCTCAAACTACTTTACTTCACTGAGAAATTAATTGTCTAATGAACACAGTTTCATCATATCAGCTTCTTTCAAAGATTGAAAATACCAACAACAAAATGGGTCTTTACCATATTGAGCTTTGATTCTCACAGCTCTTGTAGCAGCACTGGGCTCGCTATTGCCTGCTTTGTTTTCTGCTATGACCCTGAACTGACACTCCTCACCCTCCTTCAGTCCTGAAACAACAAAGGTTGTCTCTTCAATCGGAGTCTTGTTCACTGGAGTCCAGCGAGTACCAAACTTGTCTTTCTTCTCTATGGTGTACCCGATGATTGGTGATCCACCGTCTGAGTATGGAGGCGACCAGTTCAGGGTAGCTGAATTTTCAGTAACATCAGACACTTCAGGCTTGGATGGAGCATCTGGGATATCTAAATATCATCCAAGAAAATAAAATGAATTTGAACCAACTTGAACCTCTCACAGCTCTTGTAGCAGCACTGGGCTCGCTATTGCCTGCTTTGTTTTCTGCGATGACCCTGAACTGACAATACTTTTTTTTGCCAAGATTAGAAAAAAATATGCTAGAAGGAAAATAAGCTTCAAATTTCTCATCATTATAAAAACAGTTAATATTAACTCCTAACAAATTGATTTAAAATAAAGAATCTCAAACTTTCTGGTGAATATGGAATTATATATCTCTCAAATACAGCTGCTGTGACTACCAATTAAAAGGAAACTCCTCTCAACCCCAAATTTTCACTCTTCTACTGTTGTGCACCCTCAGAGCCTACTTTGCAGCAGTAAAAGAAAAGATGTTATTTCCGAATCTCTTCAAATTCTGTAAATTGATGGAGTATTCAAAATATTTAAAGCTGTTTGCAAAAATTCCAAAACTAAAATATAGCAGGAATCACACATACCCAGCTGAAATAAATTGGAAAAAGAAAGGGAAAGAAATTTCAAATTACCAAATGGAGGTTTAGCAACTGCCTCCACCTCATTGCTTGGCTTTCCAGGGCCTGCTTTATTTTCTGCTCTGACTCGGAACGTATATTCTGTATCTACACGAAGTCCATCCACTGTCACCTCTGTGTCGGAAGTTTTGGTGACTGGGCTCCAGCGAGATGCGAACGGTTCCTTCATTTCCACGATGTAATTCTTGACCTTTGACCCACCATCGTCGATGGGTTCTGACCAGGCTAGGGAGACCTCTCCTTTGTTTGTTCCTGTGACCTTTAATTGTTTAGGTGCTTCAGGAGTATCTGGATATAAGTATAAGAAAGACAAGTAAATCACTCCACATCATAAGAATGTGATCAAAATATGAATACCAATGAGGAGACGATTTATGAGCTAATAATAACATTCCACTTTTATAAAGCGCTTTATACCAGCAATAGGTCTCAAAGCGCGAGATGCTTTCCATTCATAGCTTTCATCTTGAAATCTTTTCCCCTCACAAATGAAACTAGATGGGAAGGCAATACAAGCACCTTATAATTTTTTTTTCCATCTATGAACTCATGCTATTATGGTATTTTGTCCCATCAAGAGTTCCTCATCATGCATGAGAATTCCTTTGCAACAGTTGGATTCACACTATCATCAAATAAAAAAAAAGACCAACTGAAAAGTGCAACTTTGTAATCTATGGACTCACCGTACGGTAATTTGGCGACAATTTTCTTTGATGGTTGACTCGGTTCGCTGAAACCAGCTTTGTTCTCTGCCTTTACTCTGAATTCGTATTCGTTTCCTTCGTAGAGGTCTGGAACAGATAGGGTTGTCTCCGTAGTGGGGGCTCTGTTCACTTTTGTCCATCTATCTTTGCCGACTTCTCTCTTTTCTACGATGTACCCGGTCACCGGGCTACCTCCATCAGATTCTGGTGTTGTCCAGGTGACGACGGCAGATGTGGGCGTAACGTCGGAAACCTCTGGTCGAGATGGTGAATCAGGTACTTTGAAGGACAATTTGGCGACCTGACTTGGTTTGCTCTGACCGGCCTTATTAACGGCTGTCACTCTGAATTCTGCTTCTTCTCCTTCTTTTAGTCCCTTCACCTTGAACGAGGTCTCGGGAATGGGTTCCCTGGTGACCTCTGTCCATCGAGGTGAAAACTTGTCCTTCTTTTCAATCACATAACCTTCAATTTCGGCACCACCGTCGGATGTCGGAGGTTGCCAGGTGAGTTGGACGGTCGTTGGTGAGTCTGGTTGAATAGTTGGGGATGAAGGAGATGCCGGTACATCTGTGAGGCAAACCAGAAAATAAAGTTGGAAGGCCAATGGTCATTAAATTGTCCATAAAATTGAGTTTTGTTCAATATTCATAAAAACACTAGCATTACTCCTCAGTATTATACGCAGACATTTGTTCTAATGTACGATGAGGGATAGTTACCTGCAAAATGGCTTTGAAATATCTTCAGATTAAAATTCAGAATTATAAAGACATCTGAAAGAGTTATGTCCATTCACCCCTACAACAATTGATCCTATCTTATACATCTTTTTCTCTCATTGAGACAGTTTAGATGGCCTATTTTCAACCAAGCAGCATATTATCATCTTTGAAGATCCTTATAGGATAAAAAATATTTTACTTCTTGAGCTGAATCTTTTGTCCCCCTAAATTTCTTCTTTTTATTGTTAATACTCACCAAAATCAAAGCCTGTCTTAATCAGCCCTGTAGGGGTGCTGGGTTGGCTCTCGCCCTTCTTATTAAGGGCAATGACTCGGTACTGGTATTCCTCACCCTCTTTCAGGTTTTTCACAGTAAATTGGGTATCCTGTATACTGTCTGTGGTAAGTTTAGTCCAGCGAGCAGAAAACCTGGTCTTGGTTTCCAGGACGTACTCTGTCACTGGTGCACCGCCATCATCTTCAGGTGGAGTCCAGATGAGCGTGATGGATGTAGGTGAGGTATCTTTAGCATCTGGTTGGCCTGGTGCATCAGGCACACCTGAGTCAGATTAAAAACCAATGGAATATCAGTCAAATAACACGATACTTTCACCACAGAAAATTAGTTTCTAAGACAGAACTTTTTCTTCCCTTGTGATGTTTTTTTTTTTTTTTTTAAATTTTGCACTCATCAGTATGAACTTTGTATCATTTCATACATTCCAATTTTTTTAATAACTTCATGACAACTAGAACAATAAATTAATTTATCGAGTAAACGTTTATATACATTCTTGTTGTGGCAATTATTGTTGTGGAAGAACAAATTAATGAAATGAAATGTGTATGGAAATCACATTTACATGTTTTGTCATTTACATGTTTGGCTTCCCATACTTTTCCATTTGTGGTAAAATGTATATTAGTTTGCAAGTGTGTAAGATATACACACATGAAGGTGTTAGAATACTTTTGAAGAAGATGGATAATATCATAATATATAGACTATAATCTCTACAATACCACCATTGGAACTTTAAGCCTACAAAACCGTGCAACAAAAACA
>JXUT01148953.1:0-19348 GCA_000934455.1 Apostichopus parvimensis | reverse complement strand
CAATCAGTTGACTGTATCTAGTATCCTACAGTAGTAAGAAAGACTGTTCTCTTTAAACACTTAGCTTACAAACCCCATCATGCAGTGCGAGTGTACAGTATCTTAGATTCTAATTCACAAAATATTGATAATTCAGTTGTTAATCTAGTATCCTACAGTAATAAGAAAAACATTTTTCTCTTCAAACACTTCTAGGCTAAGATGACTGAAATGTTCTGTACAGCTCAGATAGGTATATTTTTACTCTTTTAGAGAAAAGAAGGTACAAGTATGACAACAAAACATTTCCAGAGGCCTTCATTTAACCATGGCAACAAGTAAGAATAGTTGCTAGTAATTATCTGTCTCCATTCATATTGTCATCAAAAATAGTTTTTAGTTAATTTAATTTGCTTTCAAATGTTTCGAGACTGATCAGAACCTTGCTTTAAATTTGTTTTATTTGTTTTCCTTTTTTGCTATTTTTGTGCTTTCTGTTTTGGTACAATCATCGCCCTCTTTGTCGTTAGATTTACAATGAACAGACCCAGGCCCGTCTTGGTCAAATGCCAGCTCAAATTTGTGCCGTTTACATGAGTTTGACTAAAACATGAACCATTTAGTAATCCAGTTGTCGGAGATTGTTTAGTCCAAGGACACCAGTCTACCATCCTTCGGATGGGTAGTGATGAGAATGGAATTTAAGTCTCTATTCGTGAGATCGTGATGACGTCAACCACTCACAGAATTTTACGGTGAACGTCCATTGTAATTGCTGGAGTTTCCATTGTAATTGCGGCCCATTACCCATTTTGCTACTTTTTGCCGGCTGGTCTGAAGACTGGTAGAGCCGGCCAGGGAAATGGGTTTATCACCTTTCAGGCACAAAAGCCCAACCAGGTGTCCAGAAAACAGGGAATGGTAATGCGAACATAAAAGCACGAATTATTTTGTAAGATTACTGTATACAAATGTGCTCCCTTTGTTGTCCGACTGCAAATTGTGGATTTGTGCCCCTCGTGGAGTCAGCTACTTTTGATCCGCTTATCAAATTGATAGTAAACAACTGGAGTTTCCACTTTTTTTCCTTGGCTAACAATCTGTGGGCTTTGCACTTAACTGGTAGTTAACAGGGCTTAGGGTACTGGGCATGAAAAGATTCATGATCCATAGAAAGCACCTCCACGATTAGAAAAGCTGGATGGAATAGAAAATACGGGCGGGAGGAGAGAAGAGGAAATGTTTTTATAGGAAAGTTTGAGTGGCTCTAAATATTTTAATGATCTGTTCCATAATGTAAGTCTTGAAAGAGAGGATTCTTTTGTAAGCAGAAGGATTATACATTTTAAGTCGACTTTATGGTACTTTCAAGAAGATCTAAATTGGCTAAAATGAGGGTAGTTATGTGAAAATCTATATAAAGCCTTGTTTTTACCTTGCTTTCTGAAGTACCCTCTGGACTAACAATTTTTCCTTACAGTGTAGGGGATGAAAGCTTTAGCTGTGGCATGGCTTAAATTTTTACAGACTGTTAAAATTGAATACAATGAGAACCTGAAGACAAATACCTTCCTCCTGTTTGCCCAGTGTCCCTAAAGATGTTTAGGCCAGTTAAACAAGTTTGTTTAATACATAATAACAGTTTCAGGTGAAAGTTATAATAAATTGACACAATTCTGTACCATTTGCATGGAATTGAATTTATTCAGTATTGCATCCAAAATGCTATGCAAAATAGTGAAATTGTTAAATAGTCCAAAGAAAAAAGTCCAAAGATGTATCACACTTTGTTTTTATACAAGAACAGTAGTATTTTATAAGAGATCAACCTCAGAGCCTTCCAAACTGCTACACAAAATATGAGCACTAAATTATATCCTGACTTCCACTGTCAGTCTCTCACTCTACTGAAGAAAATGTTCACAACCTTTGACATTATGTTCCGGATCTCACAAAGTTCTGTGTCTTCTCCATGCAGCAGCATCATGGAGATTACAAACATACTGCAATTCATTTTTCAGCTACAGTACTAGGTTTTGGCATATTTACTGATCTAGTACGTGTCTCCTACCACACTAATGCATTTTCCTAGTCTACCAAGAGTAGTTTTGGGGTATTTACTTCACTCCTCTCTTACTGTACCTGTCCCCTACCACAGTAATGCACGTTCCTAGTCTACCAAGATGCCACTGGTAGTTTTGGGCATATTTACTTCACTTTTCTCTTACCTGTCTCTGAAGCGTATGCAATCTGATTTCCTAGCTCGTATAACAGTTGGTAACATTCTGGCACTGCACTGAAAATGTACATTTGAAAAACTTTCAATACCTCTGTAATAATTGTGGAAACTTTCCAATGTTTTTTTTTTTGACTGCTTGAAACTGCTTGAATTATGTTCTGAATCAAATAGTGTCAATACAGCTAGTTGATACACAATTCATATGTGAACTGAAGGATGGAAGACTTGGAAGTGATTCTTAAATACTGTATATATATGTTTAATTTATTTATTTAACTCTTCACTTACATGTCCCCACACAACTGTTGCACTCTTGACATATATTGTGTTGAGAGCCTTTAGGCAATCATTAAGAATTGACCCTTTTTAATTTTTGTCTGGCCCAATTTGTGTCACTCTTTGTCATTCTACTGCCTAAAGTATTGAAAACAGCCTTTTAGAGAGTTGTTAGACTAATAAGTTACTTAGAAAATACTTAGAGTTTAGTAACTATCGGGAAGTCATCAATTGTCCAAAAGCTTTGTTTTCCTGGTTATCTTGTTTTGTCTTCATCATTCAGTAATCAGAAGATTTGGCAACTAAAGAATTAATCCTTTTGTCATTTCTGATTCCAATATAGTCTGTTTAAAATAATGATTGGAGCCATTTACTTACAGTTGTTTGCTATTTCTTCCTACATTTGCAATGAGACCAGATTGACCATAACTTTTAATGCTAGGTAATATTCATCAGGCCAAAACTGATTATTTATCATTTATTGAGGGAAAAGTGATGTTAACAAGTATATACTCTTTATTTATTTATTTTTGCTACAGAAAAGAATTGAAGAAATTGAAAGCACACCATCAATATCTGTTTTGGATACCAGCTCCCAGATAGAGAGTGTTAAGAATGTTGCAGATACATTCAATGATGAAGGGAAAAACTCTGCAAATTCTCCAGAAAACAGTTGGAAGGTGAGAGATAAAATTTAAAGAATTTATCCTGTAGATTAACCTTCTGCAAAATGAATTTATCAGGAAATAGTTGTTGTGCAGAGAAAAGTTTGCTGCATTATTCAGAAGATAGCTTCAGTAGGTGTAGAGACAAATTATGGTAGGATTCTCTATTTTAAAGAGATTTATGGATAAAAAAAATAAAGAAGAAGACATGAATGGACACACATTTTCTTTAGTTATATACATGAACAGGCTGGTCTATACACTATATTGTAGTTTCTTTATAAATAAAGCATTTATATTCTCTTTTTATTGAGCTATTTTAGAAATTGGCTTTAACTTCATGCCATTGCAACAAAATCATACTCAATCATAATTGGATACACCTTAATCTAGCCTAGGGAGCTATGTGGATAAAAAAAATTGATTGGCTGATCCTTTATATTAGATTAAATCCTTAAACCAGCTATGAATGTTTTGTGACCAACACCTTTAATATACTGTAGTAATGCATTCATTTTCATTACCAAGCATATTGCATGTGTTGCATAATTTAGTCCATCATGGTGCATATATCGCATATTTTGTATAATTTTTTCCATCATGTTGCATTTTTTTGCATAATTTTGTCCATCATGTTGCATATATTGCATAATTTTATCCATCGTGGTGCATATTTTGATGGATTATAGTAGCATGTATTTATCTTTCCTCTAACCACCCCTTATGGTACAACCGGATTGTGGCAGAGTTCTGTGTAGAGAGATCAAAGCATACATATGTTATTTGTCATTTTTGCTGTTTTACATGATGGACTTAATCTCTGATTCCTTTCATTCTCCCTTCTTTTTGAAACGACAGCAGAACGGAGTAGCGGGTGACCCGTCTCCCACAGCGTCGGAGAGGAAGTTTACTTCCAATGCAGAATCATCCCTTACAGATCACCATGACGATGATGAAGAGCCCCCAGGTGTAAGTTTTACATTGGGTATATTGTAGTAGGTTAAATAGTGACTTTTCTATTTTTACAGTCAACTTCTCTAATTTTCACCATACATTTTATTTCACAGATTTAAAGTCTGTTTTTCTAACACTCTGCAAGTCTCTCAGAGAAATGTCATTCAACCCTAATGATGGTTTGATGATCATGAAAGAGAAAAAAAAATCAAATGGAAGGGAGGGGTTTGGAAAAGTAAAATTCTGGAGCATGAGCTGTTTTAAAGCCTACTTTTCTTTCAATCAATTGAAGAAATTGTAAATTTGCCTTGGTCTGTTGGAAAGAGGCTTAAGATGACCGATCAGTCAGAATTAGAATTCCTAATCGAGGCATTTTCTAGACAATTTCTGCAAGTTTGATTTGCCTTTCTGTTTTTTAATCGCCCAATTTGAAAAAAGAGCCACTCGAAGTAAGTTTTACATCAAACTTATTAGTATTCTAATAAATTTAAATGACTGTATAACTTGTAGAGTAGATCCAACTCAGTAAATATGTAATTGTCTGTTTAATTGGTACTATCCAACCCAACCCAAGCACTGTCTTCTCAAGAATGGCATAATCTACCCTTCTGATTTATCACTTCCCTCTGCCCCACCTCTTCATCTGGTCAGACAACCGACAAAGAATGGGGTGACAGCCTGGAAATCGGGCAAAACAAATTTGCCAAGCCAAGAGTGGGGCCCGTAAGTAGATTAAGCCTACCTCAACAAAACCACAACAAAAGACAAGGTGTAAACAAGAGTCCTCAAGCTGATTCCTGCGTGCTTACAAATCTTTTCTTTTCACTGCCCGATGTACCAACAGTGCCGGACATCTGCTTAGAGGCAGCAAAGAAACGGGGACACAAAAAGTGGTCCTGCTGTGAGTTCTTGCTCCGGCGACCCATTTTTTGTCCGTGGCAAAGAAGAATGTGGAAAATATGTAAGAAAAAAGGCAAAAAAAAAACCCCAAAAGAAAAAAGTATCGATGTGGAAGGCCAGCTTGGTTAATTACATTGAAAGAAGCAGAGTGGTTTTATGAAATTGAAAGTGGCATGTTGCTGTAATGGGATAATTAAAGTTTTCCCACAGGCAATTACGGTCAACAGAAAATTTTATTGGGAGAGATGGCATATAAATCGTATCAGATGTACTGGAAAACTTTTTCAGGCAATTTGAGTAACATGTAATTTAAATCTGTTGAACAGTTTTGGGACGCTTTTCATTTAGGGAAGAGTGGAGCGTATTTAAGACCTTAAAATAACAGTATTGATCTGACTTTTATGGTAGATAGCTTGCGGTAAAGATCATATGATTTAATGTGAAATGTTTATCATTACACGTTTGACCCTATTCTCACTGTCACAAATAATTATGGAAATCTTTCCTGTGAGATGAATATTACTGATATGTGATATGTGATAGGTGATGTTATGATCCGTCCAGTTTAATAATAACTAACCTTGTAAGAAAAGGAGAAGTTAACTTCCTTTAAAGAAAATTTGTTATATTATTTGAGGTAACTAAATTTTGTGCCTTTAAGCAAGGGAGAGAAGTTCACTGAAATAATGCCACTTTGGAAGATTCTTGGATGCTTAGTTTCTTATATCATAAGAGCAGACATTGAATCGAGGGTGGGGAAGGGGTACCAGATTCTTCAGTTCATATCATTTATTGATATGTAAACAATAACTGGTTACCAATGCGCAACTTACAATCTTTTTGCAAGATTCTCTTCGTAGAATGATTTCAGCCTACACATCAGATGTGTTTTGTGAGGTAAACCGGTTTACAGGTAGTAAGTTATAGATATCAGGCAAATCAGAAATACAAATGCAGAGATGTGTTGCAATTTTGTTTGTACCGAGAACCAATTGTTCTTTCATCACTATTTCATGAGGAAAAAAAAACAATTAGTGAACCTCAAAACTGCTTCAGCAAACTGTGAACAGTAGATTATATTTCCCAGATTCAGCTTTTTCTCTCAGAAGGAATGCCACTTTAGGTTGTGTTTCTCCAGCGGGCAAAAAAGTTAAACTGGGACACTATTGCCAAGGACACTATGACCCAATGTGTTTTAGCACTGGATGATCCTTGCATCCTCTTTTTCTGCATGATAAATAAAATTGAATGGCTGTTGAGCCCAAATGTAATGTCTGCACCTTTTCTATGGCCAAACATTCCCTTAATATTGATTTGATATAAAGCCACCAAATCCCTTAAACTATTTATCTCCCTCTTTTCATAAAAATAAGATGGAGGGGGGAAAAAAATCTTCAAAGCCCAAATGCACACAAACAAAATATCCCTTGCTCAAGTGGCTGTCTTTGTGTCCTCAGTGTTAGGGGCAACAATGACTTGGAATTCCAAGGCTCTCTGGCTCCTATTGTCTGGGGTTTTTGATAAAGCCTTGTAAAACAGCTCAACACTTACTTAAACCTCATTTATAGGAAAATATTTTGGGTAAAATCCGCTGAAGGGACAAAAGGCTTTAGGGATGAGAGAGGATAGAGACCGGGGCTGTAAAGGTTAGTGGGTGGCTGACAAGTCCACTATTGTCATCTTCTCAAGGGTATTTAGCGATTTTTCATCTCGGAACCCGGAAGGTGTCAACCTCTTTGAGAAGTGATTATGGGAGGAAGAAAGAAGGATTCTTTAAGAGTAGCTCTTTATAAGGTTCGTGATTTAGGTCTCGGAGTCTGTGAAGCTTGAAAAATTGGAATGGAAGATTTGTTGGGCAGCCAAGGGACATACCACTGTTCATGCAAGAGAGAGTCAACTCTGTAAATTACAAATAATAATAATCTGAATAATCAGAGCTTGTACAGTTACATTTTCTTCCATGTTTTGTGAAAGCATGCTTTATGTATCTGTCTGCTTGATTTAAGATTTACTTAGCTTTACCTGCAACTAGAAGGCAAATATTACATTACAATTTGTCTTCTGGGGTTTAATCCTTCATGGCGATTTTTGCAGAGGCAAAATGTGTTTAGATCATGCCTGAAAACATTATTTTTTTTAACATTCTGTATGATTCTGAATATGTGACAGCTCAATAACAGTTTGATATGTATCAATATCACTTCCTCATCTATTCCCCTCCATAAACATAAACCCTGAAGCCTATCTTACCTTTATGTTGCTTGGTTTAGTCTCATTTTGAAGTTTGTTTCTTCTTTAACTCTTAAAGTTAAAACTCAAAAAGTTTGAGCTTGTGTTTGAACCTGAAAGGAGTATGATATGTTAAACAGTCATTATTACAACCAACCAAGAATTTGCTTGAGCTGGCCAAGACTTTTATGTTTTTATATATAAATTCTGTTTTTCTGACATTCACTAAAATACCATTTTACATAATTTCCTTCTTTTTCAGGCCGTTCTTTTCTTTATTTTCTTAATGAGCAAATATAATTAAAATCTTTTTGTTTCCAAATTTTTTGCTTTCATTAAAAAAATATTTATCAAGTATAATTTTGTTTTTTATTTTGTATTCCAAGTGGGAAACAGGTGAAAGTGTTCATAGCGAGGAGAGCAATGGCGTACATCACTCGCCTGTAAAGGTAACATAATTTGCTTAAAAAGGGGAGAATTTGCTGGGAGAGATTTTGCTGCTTCACAAACTTTTATTACAGTGCATGATGGCGCTATCTATGCAACTCACTCGCAGTAACCTGCTTTCAATCAAACCATATTGGTGGCAGATTCCTTGGTATTCTTTGGAAAAGAAATATTAAAATATTTCATCAAAGTGATCTTGCTCTCTTATCAGTCTTTTACTACAGTACTTCTGTGCTTTGGTCTTCAGTATGATTATGAATCATAAAGTTAGAATGTTAATAACACAACTAACAGTAAGTAAATTTGGAAAAGTAATGAAATAATGTTAATGGAAACTATTGAACCTAACATTACAAGGTTTAGCGGTTTGTCCCAACTATTTACAGACGTAAGACAAAGTAGGAAACATGAATAGAGATCACTGCTCATAATTTAAGAATTTGAGTTATTTATGCTAGCATAAAATACAATGCAACTAATTGATGCAATCAAAGATATATATATATGCTAACTACCTAAATATATCAATGATGTCATGGGTATTGCATATTCATACCAACTGTTCCTATTGGACTACAAGTGGTCCAAGTGGTTTGTGTCATTTTGGTATGTTATATGCAGTAGTATATTCCATGTTGTACCAGCATAAAACATTCCTACCATGTATTGGCTTAGCAAATCAGCTAATATCTGCATATGTAATAATTTACATAGCATGTCAGTTACCTGACTCCTCACAACAAGTGCACTATGGTATATGCAATCACTTAAAAGACAAAATAAGTGGTGATGAATTCCATACAAATCCCCCAGTAGGGAATGTAAGAACTTAACTCCTAAACAGTGAGGAATTACTATAAATTGTTGCAGTGAAATCTCATGTTTATCACACAGAAGGGTAGAGAAATCATCACAGATATTAATTACTAGGCCTTTGGCAGACTTTGTCCAATTTGACATTCTTACATGTCCTATTAGGTAATCTACTGGTGGCAGGCTATGTTTGAACATAAACCAAACTACTATAATTCGTGTGGTTATTGTATTCTATGTAATGTATTCCATGGAATGCATCACATGGAATGCATCACATGGAATGCATTACATGGAATACATTATGGAATGTATTACATGTCATAATTTAGATTAAAGGTCACCAATAGTGTCCCAAATATGCTAGGTTAAGTCAAATTATGGTCACTCAGACTCACACTCTAATAGTGAGCATTTTATCACCCATCCTCTGCTAGAGGTTTCCGTCACAGAGATAATTCATTGTCTCTGTGATTATCAATCCTTTTAGTTATGTCCCTGTTGACAAGTAATATGTCAGATTATGTGGGAAAGAACCATTGAAACATCTTTGTAGGCAATACGTTATGACCTCAACTAACATTCCCTACAATAAGTACCCTGCACACACAGAGTGCATGCTGTTATACCCTACAGTAGTTTCTTGTGTATTCTACTGTACAGAATATTCTTAGCCTTATACTACAAACTACTTCCACCTAAATGGTAGTTTTCTTGTTTCTGAGAATACCAGATCACTACTCTTATCACATATTTTGCAATTGCTCAAGTCACTGGCCTTGATCAATGCCATTGTAGTGTGTGTGTATTTATCTTTTCCTGAGAGACATTTTGGTGGAGCTATTTCTAAAGTCAGTTGTAGTAGCATAGAGAGCTGCCTCTTCTATGATCATCTTTGACTTATCTTGTGTAATGGGTCAACTACTCCTTGAATCATACGGGGCATTGGGATTATCCAGGCTACATACAGGCACAGATTTGTGGTGGGGGGGGGGGGGCTGTCCCCTCCCCCTTCAACCTCTGACAAAATTCAAAAGTATTTGCATTTAGACCTTGCATTGATACCTAAATATTGACCTAGTTTATTGATAAAAATATGCTTCAGAATGCACCGTTTGAGTTTTGATTTCATTTTCTTTAAATGGGAGAGGACCCCAAACCCCCATGCATTGTAGTCAGCTTCAGCTACCTTAGGGGGTAGGCCACCCTCACCCCCCTCCTTTAGAACATTCTGGATCAGCCCCAGGCAACATACATATCTTCGTAATTAAACAGTGTTATTCAGGCAACAGGTACATGAGTAGTTATATCCTAGAGCTGGTATGTGGCTTTGGTATCTTTAATGAGAATAACTAAACTGTTATTCAGGCAACATGTACCATACATGAGTAGTTAATTGTAGAGCTGGTATGTCGCTTTGGTATCTTTAACAAGAATAACTAAACAGTGTTATTCAGGCAACAGGTACATGAGTAGTTAATTGTAGAGCTGGTTTGTTGCTTTGATATCTTTATTTAGAATAACTAAACAGTGTTATTTAGGCAACAGGTACATGAGTAGTTATATCTTAGAGCTGGTATGTCGCTTTGGTATCTTTAATTAGACTAACTAAACTGTTATTCAGGCAACATGTGTATGAGTACATTAGTTATATCCTAGAGCTGGTATGTCGCTTTGGTATCTTTAATGAGACTAACAATGTCAATGAAATGCACAGGTTGTGATCTTACAAGCAGTCTTTAGATGCAGTGAAGCTTGATAGGAGTTTGCTGTGATTGCATTCTTTGTTAATTGTGGGCGGAAAACATTTGTGTCCTTCTCAGCGAGGGACTTCATGTACTCGCAATACTCAATGAGTGAAAGGTGTTATTCAAATAAGGGGGAAATGGGGGATGGATGGTATGGAATTATCTTTCTTAATGGAATGGCAAGTTTAAATGCTTTTGTCTGTAATTGGCTGAAATTAATTAAGTAAATTAATCATCAGCTCACTGTTGGGCCCGTCCAAAATAGTTAATCTTCCCGCTCTGCTTGCACAAATTTCTGGATATGCAGTTCACACGGTCCATTTGTACTTTGTAAATATAAAAAAGAAAAAAAGAAAACGCAATTGCATTTGTTACGTCTGTGCTCTGGTACTGTCTATTGAGTTGCATGCTGCTTTTTTTTACTTTGCTGGGAACCTTAAGTTGTGTATTCAGATTGAAGAGAGAGAGTTTTATATTTTCTTTGGACGAAAATTTCTTCTTGTATGAGTTTTTGTGCTGTTAAAGTGTTGCCTGTTTCTTTTTCTTTTTTTCTTCTTTTCTGAGTTGGTGCTAGCCTCTGGTACTATGGTGGTTGCTGTTTGCTTCTTTCTTCTTTTCTACAGACCTCTTGGGTTTATGTGGCCACATTAAATCTATACAAACTTGTTGGTTTTCTTTATAGGAGGGTAATGCTACATTTGCAACCGTAAGGAGGTGTATCTTTATTCCAAGCTGCTTTTAATTCATCAAATAAAATACAATTGTGATAGTTCTAAGAGCTGTGCCTCTGTTGGTAGCATGTCAGTCTATTGGTCATCTGTGTGGCAGAAAACTTTACTGTACGCTGTTCAACATTACCTCAGGTTTTAGGCAAATTGAATCTTCCAAACTATATAACCCTAGGTCAGACTAAATTGCTGATCATATTGCAAACAAATTGTGAGGGAATGTGCAATTCAGTGTGAGAAACAGACTGTTTCTATACTAAAAATACAGAGCATATAGAGGTCAGTGCAAAACCTATAACTGAAAATACAGAGCATATAGAGGTCAGTGCAAACCTTATAACTGAAAAGATACTTAATTGGGGTCGATGTGGTTACACTAGTGGGACCTGAGTGTGATAACCACTTGGAACTAGGGGGAGGGGGGGGGGGGTGGTTATCATAGTTGAACATCTGGGATCAGAGTGTCTTTACAACTATAGTTGCTATTTTTTTCTGCTATATCTTGATTCATAACATTCTGTGTTGGTGGAGGATCGCTAATATTTGCCATGCATGCATCACCTCCTTTTTCTTGGTTTATTTTTCTTCAGAGTACACATGTTGCTTTAAAAAATATCTTTTTAAATCTGTGTAAGCACATATACAGGGAATAATTCATTGTTCCAATCTTGTGTAGCAGTTTTGTAGTCTATGAATTTTTGTCTCATAATAAAGCACTTTTATTCGTGTACAAAACTGCTTTAGAATTTTGAACTTTGTATAGCAACTTGCCTATTTTGCATAGCAACTTGCCTATTTTGCATAGTAGTTTGCCCATTTTGCATAGCATTTTGCCCGTTTTGCATAGCACTTTGCTATGCAATACAGGATATATTATTCCCTGTTATACAGTATGATGTCAACTATAAAGTATGTTCAAATGGTCATGTTTTCATTCTTTATGTTATAAATGTATCCCAAAATCATTCACGTCTGGATGCACTCATTTCATCTGAGTGTGTGACAATAGACGATTGTTTTCCGTCATCAGTTTCACCAAACGTAACCAGTATAACTTAAGATGGCAACTGATCAAACTCAGCCACTCTCCTAGTAATATTCAACAAATCAAAGTCAATTAAATTGAGTTATTACGAATAATGTTCAATTCCAATTTTTTTTTGTCACCCAGACAAGTTTCATAGTAGTCATGGTCTCAAACAAAAGGAAAGTCTAAAGCTTATATGTTCTTTTTTCTTTTGTTTTTACAATTTTTCTTTACAATTTTTGAAAAAAAACTTGACTATGATGGTCATATTTAATTAACGTTGCACCACCTCACACACGCAGCACTCCTTGCTGTTATACATGTGTCTAGAGTGGCCTCAGGTAACCTATTATCACCGGTAAGAACATGGTCATATATGTATTCTTTTTCTAATATTAAATTTTGGCTGTCAATATTCCTTTTGTAATACTTCAGGATATGAGTGACTCACCTGTTAGGAACAAAAGAAGCAGTGTATTCCTAGGAAAGGTAAACAGATGATTTGAAGATTTGCTTTAACTTAAAAAAATATGTAAATATATCACAGCAGAATGGCAACAGCAAAAAAACCCAAAGATCTTACATCAAATATTTCAAGTTCTTGCAACCATTTTTATTTTTACAATTTTCATAAGCATTTTTTCATTCACCAGCTGAGAGTAATTTTTTTTACGTCCTTTTCTTTGTTTTTAATGATAGTAACAGCTTCAATTCTAAATATGTTTAAAAAAATAGAGTGTGGGAAACAGAGAAGGAAAATAGATATTAAAATAAAAAGAATTGTAAAGCAATGATTAGGTGATTCTATTCTGGATATAATTTATTGGACTAAATGTACACAAAAAAGTACTTTAGAGGATTATTTGAAATGATATATTTTGGAAGGAGAATGATTGTGGCAGGGCATTTGCTGAAAGATCGAAAGAAATATTTAAGTCCCAAAGAAGGTATGTTTTGGTGCCTTGCTGGAAGCAAAGGAACCTACAGTACATGTATGCAGTCTGGTTGGCATGTGTGTGGGTGTGCGTCTGTGACACTGGCTTGGGTCCGTGATAACTCTACAATAGAGTGTTGGATATTTGCCATACTTGCTGTTTAGATGTATTATGGTGAGAAGGTGCACCCTATCGTGTTTGGTGTTGACCTTATGAATATTCATGAGGTTATGGGGTCAAACGTCAAAATCTTTACTTTGCAATAGCTCTGCAATATTAAGTCGGATTGTAGCCAATTTGTTAGTTGTTGGTTAATAGCTGGTACATTTAGGTCTACATTTCTTGAGACCAGCTGGACCCAATTTTGGTTTAATTTTTTAGGGGGAGGGGCAAATATATTTTAGAGTCAGTTTGGGCCAAATATTTTGGGACCATTTAGACAAAAAAAATTGTTGGGCCCAAATTTTTGGGGTGGGGCCAACATTTTAAAACTACAATAACTCCTCAACCTTAAAATGGATTGTATCCAGACTTGGAATACAGTAGTTGATTAATAGCTGGTACATGTGGGCCTAACTAATTTTTATGGAGTGATACTGTAGCTTTAGAACCTGCCATTTGGTGTAAAGTGGATACTATGCATTCATTTTATCTACTTTGACATTGGGTGATGACATACGACACTCTAATATTCCACTAAGCAACGAACCATAGTGCCCAGTGGGCTCTTGTTAAAATAGGTCTGGATGTTCTGTGTTAGTCTGTTACATGGGATATATACTGTTGTATTATACCAACATTAACAGCATCCATGTTTCACTTTTTACACCACCTAATGAACAACAGTTTGAAGAACAGATTACAAAGGTGTTATGTATCTAAACCATCATTGTCCAATTATTGTGATTGCCGCAAACAATTACAATAGGAGATGTAAAGTTAAGGAGTGTTTGGCTTTATTCATTTCACAATTTCATTTTATCCCCTGGTTGAAACCTAGACAATCAATGCTCATTCACTGTTTAATATTTCATGTTTATTTGGTGCTTTCCTAAACATTCTACTCATGCATGTTCTCCCAAATTTACACTTTTAATACAATGCAAACACTTTGAAGAAACTGACATTTACATCTAATCCCTTTCCCTCTTTGCCTGTATCTGAGTCAATCCATGCCATCAAAACCACCACATGCGTAAAAGTTGCATGTGTGCAGCACATTATATCAAAAGCAGTTATCTGTGTTTTCGCAAAGTTTCCAACTTATGTTGCATAATTACCCACAAAATAACAATAACCATGTCGCAGGTTGAATACTTGAAGACATTCTTCCATTTTTATGTAAATTTCTTTGATGAAGTTGTACTTGGATTGGAAATAAGTTGGTTGCTTCAGGTACTTACTATCATGTAATGTAGTTTGCAGGACACAGTTTAAATAACACAGGATGGTAAGTAGACTTATGTTGGTATAATTCTTATACGGGGCAAGTAACTGATCCTCGACCTCCTCAAAGTGATCTCTCATCTAGGGTCTTTGATTCTCAATGGTGATGCACGTATATATATTCAAATTAATACGTGTACGTACATTCAAACTAATATGTGTATATGTTTCAAATTAATACGTGTACATATTTCGATTGATACGTGTTTGTATTCAATTAATAAGCGTATATATTCTATTTAATACACCATAGAAATGGACCTGCCGATTGGCTGCTAATATATAAGTGTATATATTCAAATTAATACGCGAGCATATATTCGAATTAAATACGTGTACATAATAGTGTATATTTGTCCCACAGCGCCTGCCATAGATGTGGGCTCACGTGACCATGTAGTTGGTAAGCACATTGCTCCCGGTACATATTCATCCATCACAATTTGCTCTCTCTGACTAAGTCGTTCTTTCAAAGTTGAAAATATTTTACTAGTAGTTCCTGGAAAAAGTTATAAGCCTATTTTTTTAAATTTGCCTTTGAAGCATTCACTACTTCAAATTTTCACACCATACCTAATTACTTTTAAATCCAGCAACACAATTTGAATGTAAAATACATCATACATTTGCAGTGAATGTGCCTTGTGTGACTGAGAGAACAGTCATCAGCTGTTTTAAACCAAGACAGTAGATCCATCTTGATAAAGTAACTGACAGACAAATATTTGATAACATGTGTCTAACTTTGTTAGAGTAGACTGGAACCTCAAAAGAAGAGGCAAACCCGAGATTAATGGAGGGGGGGGGGGGAGAATCAAGATTTAAAGTAACTTTATCCAAAGAGACTTGGACTCTAAGATGACAGAGCTAATCGAGGGTTTCTCAATCACCTGAGCTGCCGCTGCGGAGGGGTTTCCGTTTCCTCTCGCCCAAACACATCATGTCAATCGTACAAAATCTTTCTCATTTCTCATAATTGATGGTTCTCGCAGGCATTTTGGACTGTAATTTCATTAAATTGTCACAATCAAATTGAGTGGATATCTTACATTGAATTTAACAAGAAATTAACAAGTTGTGAAGGTTGGTGTGTGAAAGATGAGATCGAACAACAGCTTCTGTTCCCGTTGCCTCCCGGCTGCCGCGGCAATCCTGCTAGTAATACAGACGCAACTTCATTTTTCCCATCCAGACTGACAACCTTAATTCTTTGCATCTTTAATTGTTTTCTTTTCTCTCTTGAATACAAATCAAAATTCTGATAATTTTTTCACTGGTGGAGACTTTACTATACTTCTCTCTTTACCTCGAGGTGTCGAGAGCGTTGGCAGCTATGATAGATAAATGGATTAGATTGCCGGCGTACAATGACATATTCAAATATTTCCACGTAATGAGATTTCCATTTCTTTGTGTGCGTTAATCATTACCTGTTATGTTGTATATAAGTTCATTTTGCTACTCATCGCAACAAACTGTCATCATCGTGATCAAATGCCGCGGAGAGAGGGTTTCAAAACTTTTGGCAAAGTCGCGTCTCCTCAAGAGAAAGAGGAATCCAGTCAACTTCGATGATATTTAAGTAGCTTCCGACTAAGTTTGGCAATGGCATAAACTTTTGTTTTTATCAGACTCACGCATGATCTTGTATTTATACCTTCTATTATTGAAGATATCGTGCCGTTAAATCTTGCTCTCTGTGTGATGTAATGAAAGACGGCAATAAACGGAACATTTCATTTATATGATATTCATCAAAATGTATAGAAATCCATTGCCAAGAATCTTATATCACTAAACTGTGTTTAAACTAGATTGTTTCTACTGAAGATAATTGACTAAAGTTTTGCAGTTGCACAACTTTTGGTGGTAAAATACTCACGATGGTCTCTTATGTTTTGTCCTTATTAAAGATATTGTGTTGGTAAAATTTTGCTTTCTGTGTTATGTCATAAAACATGGCATTAAAATTGATCACTTCATAAATGTCATTTCATCAAAACTACAGGATGATAAGAATTCATTGTCAAGGCTCTTGCATCACTATTGAACTGTATAAATGATATTTTCTACTGAAGATAATCCTTGCTGTACAAATTATTTCTTGCAAGGTGTAATTACAGTAGCATAACTGTCAGAGTTATCAAAAAGTAGAAATCAATTATGCTTTATGTCTTGAATTATTTCTTCCCAAGAATGAATAAATAAATTTGCACAGCTAGGATATTTATTTTTATCAATTGATGTTTTGTTAGCTAATTTTTAAATTTTCTCATACAGTTAATATCATGTTTGAGCTATTGATAGCAGTTCATTTGACCACCTTTATTGCCTCCTTCACTATATTACGGAACATTTTATTTCCACCTCATCTTTTGATTTTGTTCTTCAAAACCAAGCTGTTGCATGGGGAATTTTAGGTCGTAGCCAAGGAGTGCCAAAGCTGTAAACCAGTTGCATGTAAATTAAAGTTTATCTGCACTACAGTCTAACAAAGATAAAAGCTTTCTGTAAAACAGTACCGGTACATTATATTACATTCATGCAAATTGAAGTTTTCAGATTTGCATACAGTGTGCAATGACAGAGAAATAATTTGTAAGGTCTACTGTATTTAACTTGATACACAAACATCTCTAATTATTGCCTTCCATGCGACAATTAACCCAAAGGAAAGTTTAAGAATCCTTTCACTTGTTTTTATATATTTCATTCATTTATTTATTTATTCATGTGTTTTTTTTCGAGCACGAAACAACTTTTACAGAATGATCATAGAAGTAAAGACCATGTAGTGTGTACATGTAGAAAAATAATATCATATATCATGAATAAAGGGGATGAGCGTAATTAAGTTGCACCTTCTTTATAATTGTCTTGCTAGAAGGTGCTAAGGCACCATGAGTATGCGCATAAATTAATTTGATCAAGCAGCTAACTAGTTCGCAGGATAATTTCTCTCGACGTCAACGAAGAGGATCAAATTTAACTGGTATAAATGATTTGTTAGACAACATAAATGTCTAATGAATTGAGAATGTTAGTTGGTTTAACACAACCATCAATATTAGCATACATCAGCCTTCTTTGCATATAGGAATCAGGGCTTAAGTTATCAGAAACTGTTGATGCTAGCTACATGCATGGATTGCTCCAAATCCGAACAAAATTAATAGAGGGCGCTGTCATGTTGGTCCTATCTAGTTCCACAAAACTTGAAAAATGTTGCTCTGAGTTTTAGTATTGTCGAGATTGAATCACAAGCACTAGCATAGCGGTGCCATGAGTTGATCACCATAGGATTGTTCGTAATTATTGAAGATGGCATCGTTTGAAACAGTTGGTCAGAGTTTCCATCTCAAACAGTTTCAAGTTTCAAGCGGAACTTTGAGGCAGTCTTCCAGTGCGTCTGCATAGAAATTCACCCGGCATACTCTCATGTTTGTGAGTGATATGCTTTCATGCAGAGATACCAAAACAGTAAGATAATGCACATTATGACCTATATGACAGCCACCCCCCCCCCTTAAAACACATGGTAACTTAAGAAGAAAATTGTTTTATTCTAGATATTGCAGCCTGTGGTTACCTACGATTGTTTTCACTGGAAAGTTAGCAATGCAAGTGTTGAGTAACTGATTCCCAACAATATAGGTCTTAATCTTCTTTATTTTGCATTGAACTTAAAATAAATAAACAACATTGGTGTCTTTTCCTCAATGCATCAATAACTTTTGGGGGCAAGGGAAATCTAGAAGAGTCTAAAGGATTGCCGGTACAGGAATTACCATTTTGCCTCATTAGTCCAGAGATGCACTTTATTGTTTCATTTTTTGTTGAAATTGTCAATTTTGATAATTGGCATAATTGAAAGTATATGTTCCTGATTGCCTTTCAGTGTGATTCTTAAAAAATGGTTGAGTTTACCCTTATAAATCTTCTTTAATACATTAATAATTATTGCTCTTAAGGCATTAGAATCCATCAGACACACTTGTACTGCACATTCAGTTGAAGCTGTTCATTTGCTTTAGCGTCAGAAATAGCAAACATAACCTTTACTATTTTCAGTTTTCGTTCATCGGAAAGGTCTGTTACTCCCAAGCAATTTATCTCTCATGTAAATCTAGGGCATATATAGATGTACAGTTACTTTGACCTGAGATAATCTTTTTGTTGACATCCCTAAGATGAATCTCGACGAAATCCCATTTACACAAAGTGTTTCTGTTTAGATGTCTTTTGACTTAGACCTACTTTGCCAGAGCAGTCATCATTAAACACAGACTCATCGACATCATCGTAAACATTTTGCCATCAGTGCTATCAAAGCAAAAAGTTTTGCAATTTGCCTAGATATTTAGTTTATAGGCAGTATAGTTTATGATAACGCACCAAAAAAAACAAACAAAAATATGAGATTCTAGATGAATGGCTTTGGATTGACACATGTTTTTCGAGCAAGTGTGATATGTGACAAGGCCGGGCATTCATTTTGTTTGTGCGGTTCCATAACACCAACGTATTTCACACCTAGAAGTCAATGGCATCTCATCGTTGGAGAATTCCCTCGGAAGACCCGCAGACTGTCAGAACTGATGAGTATCAGTCAGGGGGGGATACTCGTCACCTCAACGATACATATCCGAGGTGGGAAATCAAATAGCAGATTGGGTGTTGACATCTGTTCTCGTGACGGGATTTTAAGTTGGGTTCTTTCTCACCTGTGCAATGGATAGTTGTCGCTTGACACCAGTTTTTAAATTAACAAATGTAAATGGAGAGGTTGTTTGATCAAACCATTGCCACCTTCTGCCTATGAAAAGGAAAAGTATGTATTGAAAAACTATACTGTACTCAGGGAGTCTTTAAGCGGTGTCATATTTTGACAGACGTAGCGGAATGAGAACTGGTTAAAAACATGAAATTGACATTGGCGCTGTTTATGTTTGGGGGGGGGGG
>JXUT01148940.1:0-15494 GCA_000934455.1 Apostichopus parvimensis | reverse complement strand
TGCTTGCTTCTTAGATGTTTGCTTTTCAAGATAAGTACAAGAAGCTTGGGGATTAGAGGGGAGGCTGCCTGTTGGAAAATTCCTTGTAAGAGGAGAATCGAGGATGAGATGTGTCTGAAGATTGTGGATATGGCAGTGTGGAGGATGATGAGATGCATCTGAGGATTGTGGGAATGGTAGGGTGGAGGATCGTGGGAGTTAAGGATACTGCTTGCTTCTTAGAAAGTTCCCAGTTCATGAAGAGATGGGTATAAAGAAGCCTCTGAGTTGGAGATCAGTAGAAATGATTAAAGACTGTTTATTGTGTATTAGAATATTAATTATAAGATATTCAGGAGTTTTGAGATGAAGGTGGCGGTTGGAACTTTGCTTCTTTGGAAAGATGTGACGATCGTGGGAATGTTAGGGTGGAGGATGGGAGTTGAGGATACTGCTTGCTTCTTAGAAGGTTCCCAGTTGATGAAGACATGGATATAAGAAGCCTCTGGGTTGGATATCAGCAGAAGTGATTAAAGACTGTTTATTGTGTATTAGAATATTAATTATAAGATATTCAGGATATTTGAGATGAAGGTGGCGGTTGGAACTTTGCTTCTTTGGAAATATCCTTTTTAATCATTGTAAGGAATGTTTTTTAAATAGTATCGTATATTGAGTAATCTTAATTATCAGCAATAAATTTCAATTGCTAGATGCAAAGTTAGCAATGGTTATAAAAATTAATAGTCTTTCAACTGTTTTATAATGTCAAAGATATCAATGTGAATTGCTTTAAATGGATAGTAATTATTGCTGTTTCCACTTGATGTAAAAGTATGACTTGGTTAATATTGAGTATCTCTTGCTACGGACGTCTGGTAACCACTTGTTCGCCAAAAATAATCTGTTTAATGCCCTTTGCGATAATTATACCTTTTTGGGGGATTCACACAGTATGGAGCTGGATCATAGCTCCTTTCTCCTATAAAATACACAATTCAAATCAGCTTTTTTTTTCCGTGACGTTACACTTATTGCTTTAGTAAAGGTGACCAAACTCACCTAAAACTCACAAATATTTTTTGAGGGTATTCAGTGATTAGGTCATCAAATACCTTATTATTGAATTATTATTGAATTGAATTATTGAATTGAATTATTATTGAATTTTGGTATCTTACAAACATTGCTTTAACATCCACAATCATCAACGATGATAAACTTGTATTGTTTTACATGAATCCATATTTGTAATAAACATTGCTGTGCATTTCATAAATAAAAAGTTCCCTACTTGGTTGGTTACATACCATTTATACTTCATAGATTTGTCATCAAGGTTCACATTTTATCCTTTGTTTTACGTTACAATGATAGTATTGTGTGGAATCCATTATTTTACTTTTCTGTTATAGTTTCATATAAACTTGGTAATTTTCTTGTAAAGTTATAAATTTTCCATTAAGCATGCAGCAGCATGAGTTATACCTGTAATATTATACATGAGCAATGTTGATTGGATATTAGCAGGTGTATATCACATACAGCAGGTATTCCCAAATATTTTTGCTACAAGAACCAGAGAAAACCATTGGTTGGAGCATAGGAGCCAAACAGTGTAGGCAAGTTGAGTGCTCAAGCCTACTGTAGGTCTTTTTCAACGCCTCAATACCAGATTCATGTAAGACTACAGGCCAGTGTATTATTTGGTGGATCGAATTTGGCTTGCTGGGTACCTGTGGGGTACCTGTGGTGAACCCCTGGCCTAGGGTATCAGACAGATGTACACTGCTGTTAAATTTTAGTATGCTGTCTGGAAAAGTTTGTTAATTACTTTTGTGTTATCTGCTTTGATAAACACGACCCAGAACAATAACAATTTCTTTTCACATACACACGCCTTTTTACTTAGAAAATCTGATGCTACGTTGAAAGCACTGTTGAAACCAAATCAATCCTATTGTGTGCGGTTAACCATAATTACTCAACAGATATAAACCAATAGAAGATATTCAAGGAAATACATTAATACTTACGGATTGAAAACTTGATAGATTGAAAACTTAATTAGTAGATGGAAAACCAGCAGATTGAAAACAGAGTGTCAAAAAACTTGACATTTCATTGTATTTCATTTCTTGTATTTCTTTTCAGTTTACAAACTTAAAGTGAAATATTTACATCTATTATGTAAAATGTTTTCTGTGTACCTTTGACTTTTATATTACTTATGATATTTATCTTCTGCTTTTGTTGGGAAAAATGTGGGATTTACTCATTGAAGTTACAAATGTTGTTAGTCAATTACATGTTGTACAGCACCTTCTAATTTTGATACATTGCTTCACAGTACTTGAAGAGGACTTTTGAACTCAGAAGTTAAAACTACAGCATGAAAAGTTATCAAAAAGATTCATTTTATATCTATGAAGATGCAATAATAAACAGACTACTAAATCATATTGGTGTATCTCGTAATCTCCACTGTAAGGTTCATCAGTATTTTCCCATCCCCACCAAATATGCTAGGAGGACAACCAATGGTCACCCATTTACAATCTTCAAAATGCATTTTACTACCCGTTCTCTGGCACACCTTTTAATTCTATTTAATTTATTAATCCTCAAAAGTTTTGGAATACTTTGAAGAGTGAGAATCTCCAGGCAAGGCATTTTGAAAAGCTTAAGTGATTTTACTAAAGTTATATTGGAGACTTTACCAATGAATTAAGTAATTGATTAATTTGAAAAGAGCAGAGAAATACATGGCTAGAACAGGATCCCAACCAGTTCCAGCCTCAGGGATATTTTTAAGGTCACTGGTTTTGAAATATATTCTAGCAGTTAAACTACTTTGCTCTTGTACAAAACTCCAATGCAATATGGTTCCGGTCCCCCACCCATTTTTGGTTCAGCCACAGTCCACACCAAGATTTCAAGGTCAAGTTTAATATATTGTATAAACCATGATTGCAGGCCTGGTTTCATTCCAGTACCACTCACAATTTATCAGGACTCATCCATTGCAGATAGCTTTCAGTTGTTATGCAGTTATTCTAAAAATAAAATGGACTTAATTCTTCACAATAGGTGGGTAAACATTTCATGTCTAGACTAGCCGATTTTATTTTCCATCTGTTAGTGAGTGCAAAACCATTGTGTGGTTCTACCAGTACTGAATCAGCAAAGCTTTAATTGATGCAAAGCCCATTTAAAACACACCAAGAGGCACCAGTGGAATTAGATGGAGGCAACCAGAATATGCTTAAATATATTTAGTACTTGCAGTTGTTAACTAAATTGTTAACCCCAAGAGTGGCAGATGAAGGTGCAAAACGGGCCGGTCATGGTGCAGCATCCAATGACTATTCTTGAATCTATGCATATTCATATTTCATAGTTTTGAACAGAATGCATCACTAATGATGGCAGGTTCTTGTGGCGATTGCCACAGAATCAGGCTACGCAACCAAATCCATTTCTGGACCAACATATTACATTCTTCTTTCTTCTTATCTCCAATATGCAGCATCCTTCACCAGAGAATATGTACATAACATTTATATTTTATGTAGAATATTTCGTCTCTCTCTCTGAGTCTCTCACCCCTGTGCTATATATCTTTCCACTTGTGTAGAAGCCTTATGGCAAACCATTCCTTACAGCTATTTGCAACACAATGCCAGATACCTTACTCATTCCTTCCTGCTTTCTCCTTGTTCCGAGTCATGGCGAACCTTCACATGCTCGCACCATGACTGTCCAAAGAACAAGCTTCTTTTACATATTTTAAGCATATTCTTCGTTCTTTCAACTGTCTCCTTCTTCAGGGATGGAAGAGTTTAACTCTTCATTTGGATGAGGAGAATTTTAGGTTCTTCCTTTATTTCCCTGCTTCAGCTGATGATGGGTTTCTGTCAGGATGCTTTCCCAGAAATCTGAGTGCTACCACTGCTATTTTTTCTGAAACAAATGATAAAATATTTAGTCTTAGCTTGAAACCATTCTATTGGCCAGTTTTCCTATCATGAAGTCAAATTCTGTGGAAAAGTATTAAAAAAGTGGGAAATATCTAATTCATAACTAACTTCAGGAGACTATAAAGACACTCACGGGTTTGGCTTTGTCTCCAGCTTGAGGTCTGGGTAGAGACTTGCGATAGCTCCAAAGCTCTCTGCCCTTCCAGCAAACTCATCATGTTTTCTGGCATGAATATTATTCAAACGGTTTGTCCACATGGATAAGAGACTTTGACCACCTCCTGAAATAAAGAGAAAGAAAACTTTGGAGAAAAACATCATTTCCTTTTACATTAACCCAGCTTGTGACAGTCCAATCAAAAAATGTATACAGCATAGCATCCTTTAGAAAACTATTCAAGAATTGATTTATCTCACCATAAAAAAGGACAACATATTATATTTTGATATTGATCAACTACGTCACTGTGTTATTATCGCTGGTTGAGCTGGTGCAGCATGGAACATCTTCTGGTAGACATGTCAACTTTAAAGCTTGTCAGTATTTCCCCCCCCCCCCCTACCCCAAATATGCTAGAATTCAGATAATGGTCACTCATGCTCAAATTTGAACAAACAATTTACAGCCACTTTAACAATGGTTATCTACACTGAGACATTCAATTGTTATTTTTAACATTTCTGAATGTCTGTGAAAAATGAAAGAATCAGAACCTCAAGAAAGTTATACTTTTCAAAATGTCTAGCATATTTTAGCATACTAAAATCTGAGGCCAATACTGATTACCTTTCAAGGTCCCTGCTTTCCAAAATTTTCTTTTGGCGACCCACGATGCAGTTTCCATACGCCAGTCGCCACTCAGAAGTTTCTAAATCCTAAAACCAGTCAATATACACTCTCTGCTGTCTGATGATTATACAACACTTTTGACCAATATTATTGCAATTGATCTGCACAGGACTGGAAGTTAGTAGTAAAAAACAGCACACACACACACACACATGTTATGCAAACTTGAGAAACAACAAACATTGAGTGAAGGATGAAACTCTTTAGTTTCAAATTCCATCAACAAATATGTTTGTTTTGCATATTAATACTTTCTAATTTTGTTTTCCGATACCCGTTTGCTTGCAACCAACCATAAGAACTTGGAGACCCAGTTTTGAACCATGGCCCAAGTTGGTATTTTCGGAAGCACGGGGGTATATTATACCATTTCTTTACATCGCTTGATCCAACATTTTTGGTCACCTCTAACTGTTAACCCTAACTGGAAACCCTTAAAAATTACCAAACCGTCTTTTGGTTTATTTTGGTGGTTTTCTGTTTCTCTTAAAATCAAATTATCTGCTGTCTGTACTTTCTCATATATTGTTTCATTTTCCGATTTCCTCCAAATTCCTCACCTGTTGGTTTTCCAAAAGTTCCAGTGAAGTCTAGGTTTGGTTTCTTACAGGGTGGTGGTGACTCTGGGCTGAACATATCTCCAGCATTAGAGGACTCGGTACTTGAAGGCTCAGCGGCTCTGAAAATGATTTCCAAATTAAAAATTATTTAGAAAATCCAATCATATTTTAAAAAACATTTTCATATCTTGGAAAAAATAACTACTTGAAATCAGTACCCAATATTTATTTCATCTATGGCATTTCAAGAAGATGTTTTAAGAGGTATCTTTGAGTGCTATTAACATACATCTAAGTGGTATTAAATGTTTGTTACACCCTTTCAAGGCTGAATAGTACAGTATAAAAAGTATGGACCGCTAGAATCTTCGTAAAAGCTATATTATAAGTTATGACTTCAAAAGTGAAGCGACTGGAACAAACTAGTTAAGCAATAAATCCATGAATAGAATCTGAATCTATCCCAACATACAGTTTTGAAATGAACCACACTATGAATTACACAACAGATTGGAAGGTTGACCCCTGGCCGTTCAAAGTAAGTTGGGCTTTTCATCCAGGAGAAATCCACCATTTTCTCATCTGAAATGGTCTTCCAAATTGGAAACCAGGCCAAAATGAGCTAAAACTGTAAATTGGATAGCCACCCAACAATGACATGTAAGTAATAAGCCATTCAGCCTCTCTCACATGCATCGTAAAATGACTGTAAAATTGTAAAATAATATATCTAACAACCAAGAAACTGAAACATTTAGGTCCATGTTGGATGTTTTTACCTCTTAACAGGGGGTTCAACTTCCATAGGTTCCTGTTTTACAGAGTTCCTCTCTGATCTCCTGGCTGCATCACCAGGGCTGGGCTTGCGACAACTCAAGACGCACTCCAGTATCTCTTCGTGATCCGGGGAGAGGTCAGAGGAAGATCGGATCAATGCTTCCAGTTCCGACCACATTTGTCGGTACTGTTCATCTCTGTAACAGCAGAAATAAAAGATTGATCAAATCCAATCCAATCAAACCTCTAAAATAGAAGCAAGATTATGATTTTTAAGTGAAATATTTTGTGTCAAATTGCTGGTGAGATTATTAGGATGTCATTACATATTTTCTTTCAAATAAAATGCCACAATTTTTAAACCTTAGACTATAACTTAAACCCCTCAAATAGATATCATTATGTTTATTATGCTCAATATTTGGCTTTGAAAGGCTTTTGAAGTATTCATAGTCGAGTGAGAACTGTTACCTTTTATTTCCTTTCCTAACGGTGGTCATGGTTGGTACGGGCAACGGTTCGCTGTTGGCTTCCATCTTGACCATACTGTAGATGACATCTCTGCATTCTCTCTTATCGTCCTCAGTGAGGGTTGGTTTGTAGATGATATCCATCAAAGGATCAATGCACTGTATTAGTAATCATAATTATAATATTCAAATTTTATCAAGTGCTTTATACCAGCGAAAGGTCTCAAAGCGCTTTACAGACGTTATATTACCCCCTGGTCAATGATAACCTGTCCCAGAGACAATCCCTCCAGACGGCTGCAGTTATATACTGCGCCCAATGACGAGTTACCTCACAGGTACCCATTTAACCCCTGGGTGGAGAGAGACAGTTAGATAAATCATCTTGCCCAAGGACACAACATAATGAACTAGGCCGGAATCAAACCAGCAATCCTTGGATCACGAGTTGAGTTTGAGTTTATTGCCACAGTGCAAATATACAATAGTACAACATGTGTTGGAGGAGGAATGAGGAAGCATAGATTTTTCGAGCAGTCCCCCTCAACAAAAAGCAATAGTAATCTATCTTTCAATGAGAACCCTACTACCCTTCACATCACTTACTGTTAGCAACCTGTAGAATACAGTTTTGCCAAGAATAAGTTGGTGTAATCTTTGCATAACAACTACTACCCATATACCCCTAATATTGGATTAAGTCCACTTTCATTACACGAGCAGGCCCTCGAAATCTGGACTATTTACTGTCTGAGTGCATGTGGAGTTTGCTATTTGTTGGTGGAAAAGATTGGGGAGAAAAAAATTTAGTCTTGATTTGTTATAGTCCCAAAAAGAAAGAATACTTGAGGGTTAGCTGTGTTCCTCTGGGTATTCCAACTTTCAAGATATTCCTCTTTAAAAATATACCAAATCACTGGAATTCTGCCAGTAGACATTAAGAACATTAAGACACAGGGTATTGGAGTCGGTGAACATTCGTCAGTCAAAGAATTGGCATTATTTCCATAGCTTACTTTAACAAGCTCTGTATTACTGCTTATTATCAGCAGATCTTATTGTGTTGCTCTCATAAGCCTGTACAGTATTAACTGATGTGTGTTGTAAATGAGACAAATGCACTCCAGTGTGAACTTGATTTTAGCCAGTAGATATTTTTAAGCACTGGCAATTTTCTTGTAGCAAGTGGCTATTGTAAATTGTAAATTCTTGGCCTCCTAATGGATGTAATCTATGCAAGAAAGTTCATACCCTTATCATTTATTTACGGTGGCTTAAAAGGGACATATGGAATAAAAGATTGTCCCCAAATCTCATCATTTTGACTTTGTAGCTCAAAATTTTGACTTCCTAGCTCAAAATTTTGACTTTCTAGCTCAAAATTTTGACTTACTAGCTACAAATATAGACTTTTTATCTCAAAATTTTGACTATTTATCTCAAAATTTTGACTTTTTATCTGAATTTCTTTCCTTCCTATGTCCCTATTAAGCCACCATATTTATTTCCTTACCATTCGCAAATTATAAAGCACAGTTTCCCCAATTGTCATTGGATAGTTTCGTGTCATTCTCTCGAGTTGATGTTTAGCTGGAACAAAAATATCAAAAGAGAGATAATTAAATTAAATCTTGAGTTCTCTCAAACAATATGAAGTGGTCAACCAAGTCCACAAAAGAGTCAACTTAACAGAAAGACTTTCTGCAGAAGTTAAGTCTTGATATTTGTTATAGTCCAAGAAAGAAGGAATATTTGAGTGCTAGCTATGTTCCTACTAGGTATTTCAATTTTCAAGATATTCGCTTGTAAAATATACCAAATCTATGGTATGCTCCTTTAAGGCCAAAATGATGAGGATGACAGTCCTTCAGTGCAGGTCTTAATGTCATTTGTTAAATCTATTGTTTTATTTATTATAATAACTTAACCAGAACATGTTCTTTTTACTTCATGTCAGAGTTCATTGGCTGATATCCAACATCATTTGTCCAGTATAATAAACACGTCATTTGAAAGTCACAAAAAGGCTTTATTTTTTTTCCTTTGACATTTGCATAGCATCTGACCTAATGGTCTGTGTATTAGTCCACATAGTCTAGTCGCTCTAACTGATGCACCTCAGCTGTTTAAAGGGACACCTCTCAAAAATTGAAAGTGTTTTTGATAACAATACAACAATATTTATTGTATTCCTGTCATTTTGATCACAACTAAAGCTCCACCAAGTGGTTTACCACAGTTTTTCTCAAATGTCACCATGCCAACGTACCTCTCTCTATTGGCGAAACATCATCTTCACTGTCTGCTTCTTGGCATGGAGCCAATCGGCATCTCTTCATGAAAGCTCCAAAGTCCTTGATCCTATAATCAGTGACTCGCCCACCGGGGCCCTCGCTTATTGATGGGGGGTCCTCCAGGGGTGACCTATTCATACCCAGGCAGTGAATGAATATCTCTCCGCCATGACTCGCTAACATGTGGGTCACAAGCTTTGCACCGGTACGTCGAGGTTGTTCCAGAATGACCTGCCGTCCGTTCAGCAGAAAATTGGTAAGGCACAAGGAAGGTCTACTGTTGACCTGTAACATGAAGAAAGTTATATGATGTATTTAGAGAGCACCAACGGATAGAGAGGTGGGGGGGGGGTGGAGGGGGTTGAAGTACCCTCAATCTCCAACTATTGTTGCAAAGCAGGCAACCAAGCACTTCTAAAATAGAAGGGTATGTTACTGTGAAAGAGAATGTTGAACACTCTGATGACATTGTTTGGATTTTTTCATTTGAAGTCCCTGGGCTTGATCAGTCCAAAGGTTTTCCAACCTGTCTTGACAAGAAACCTTTTTCATTGCCGATATATCTAGGCCAAACCTGCTAATACTATAGGTGGAAGTTGTTAGTCACTGACTGGTACGGCTACTTTAATCCAACCTTAACTTGCAACCTTTTTTGAATGTGTGAAGAAATAATTTCTATCGTTTTCACAGACCGTTGCACGAGTATCCTGAGTGAATCCTGTAGTACGTGGAACAGTTACCTAGATTTACCAATGAAATGCAAATTCCTGTTTAAAGAGGTAAAATCTGCTGAATATCTCGCTGCCAGTACTAGGCTATTGAAAGAATAAAACTTACATCAATGGCTGATATTCGGAAGGCAGCAGTGGAGTGAAGCAAATCTGAGAAACAAGAGGCAGGAAAAACATAAATACAAAGATGATTCTAGAGATTAGAGATCTCATCTTAAAATAACCTGATCCGATTCTCCATCAACTCTTCCTTCTCCCTTTAATACACATTCCTTATTGCCTAGCTATTCAGTTACAAGAATCACACTTGAAGGCACATTCAGCACTAACCAAACCAAACCAAAGCAAACTCTATACCCCATTGAGAACTTCCTCCCCATAACACCCCCACACCACCTACCCCCCCCCCCAAAAAAATGGGGAAAATTCCAAGCAAGGCTTACAGTATTTTTGCATAAGTTTTGAATTCAGACAAAACAACCAACAAGCAATCAAAAGTTATCTTTCTCTTAAACTACCTCACAAATAAGCCTTTTAGATGAGATGAGAAACTACATACAAAGACAAAACAATAACAGCCCTGGTTGCTTATTCAAGTAATTCCTGATACTTTTTTATACTTGTAAAAGGAGATTGCTCATAAGAGTCAGTCAATGAATGTATAGTTATCTGTCTTGTCTTACCAGAGATGCTGAGTCTTGGCTGGCACCATTTCAAGACGACGTTGTGTACTTTTTCAGCTCCAGCAGCTGCAGCAGATGATGACGTAGATGATGCCGATGATGCATTCGATGAGTTACTCAACTCAGACGATCCGTTCATTCTCACCAGGCAAAGGATCTCATCGTGAGCTTTCTTACTGTGAAGGATCCCGACGTCGTAGTTAGCCGAACTTCCGGCATTCTGTTCCTCCTAATGGACAAAAGGAATGATTGATAAGATAAAGTGCAGAAAAGTATTGGGAAGAAAATTACATAGTAATCACAAAAGTTTCTAACATTTTAACTAAACCAATTTATGTTCTTTCTTAGCCGAGATATGATATTTACCCGATTTGGAGCATTTCATGGCATACATGTGCTACTAATCACAGGTTACCAAGGTAACATGTAAATCCAGTGAGTTTACCTCCTCTTCACACAAACTTGGTCAAACCTCATCGTTGAAAATGTTATCACACATGCTAATAACAAAAAAGGCAATCTTTTCTATAAATTTGGTAAATGTATTTCCAAAACAAAAAACCTTGACATTTGCTGGTGATAATTACTCTAGAGCACAGAATGAAAACTGAGGTGGTTAGTGAATGCCAAAATAAATCAACTGAAAACCTAACCAGGGAAAAATAATTTAGTGTTCTCATTTTTTATAGCATTTCTGAGGCGGAATCGTTTCTTCATACAGTACAGAAAACTAATGTCCTTCTGTGCACACAAGCTGCTACACACCATTGTATTGTATGTGTATAGCAATGTGCGTTCTCTTCCATAGTGCCTTGCTATGTGATAATGAATAAATTATTCCATACTAACACTCTCGTTTTCCTTCATTGCAATTTATAAGCCATGAGAAAGAGCAAAAAATAGTACATTTAATAACATTATTTTCCTTGGAAATTTTGACAGCAAGAATTTAAAAGACATGCATGTATACAGAATTACTAGTTAGGGATCAAGATATCAATCTGTTATTGTTTGTTCTTGAGTGTGACCATTTACTCACCTTCATCGGTATGCCAGTAATTGTTGTGATAGCTAGATCAAAATGTCTCTGAACCACAGCGAGAAGTTTGCTGGCCAGGGTCTTTCCAACCTTGTAGGAACCAATCTCGCAGAGGAGTCCGTCGAACGCCTGGACTTGAACGGTAGTGGATGACGGGAGGGTGGACAGGGAGTGAAGGTCAATGATCTCTAATTCACACTCTTCAATGGGTATCAGCCTAAAACACAGGAAAATCAAAATCAAAATAAAAGAAAATATTCATCGACACAAGTTGTGACTGAAGTTACTATAGTTTCAAAGAAATTGACTCACACAATTTGTAGACTTTGAGGATACTAATGTGACCCCAGTCGATGATGACTTGACTTAAGTGAGGAAATGGATTCATATCAACATCCAAATAAAGTAACTCATAAAACTCTGGAAAAACTTTGTAATGATTCCTTCCAACATGAAAGAATAACAAAACACAAGCATTTACCATATATGTTGATATTTTGATAGGATTTTATTGCACTCTTTCCCCAATTTCCAGTAATGAAAATATTGATAAGTTCAAAACCTGACCAGCCAAGTATGACTCGAAATAAGATTACAATTCATCTAATTATACAGGGAGGTTTATCATACAGGGAGGTTAATCCCTCAATTAATTAAGTCAATCCCAAACAATTAACCTGTCTGTGCTCTGTGTATGTATTTGTCCCTTCTGTTGGTGTTACTTGTCATTCAGCCTCTGAAGAAGTTCCTGCTAGGATCGAAACATCAGACCCTCTTACTTTTACACAATACCAAATTTGTCAGATGTACTCACTCATCTGAAGCAGCAGCCATCTTGTTTTCTTCTGCGAGAGCATCCCTGAACTTTCTAATGATTTGCTGTCCATCTCCAGAACTGCATGAGAGAAGAGGCAACATATAGTCTTAATATGTTTTAGTATAGTGTTTTAGATATTGCTAGTTGTATCATTTTGATAGCAGTATCATGATCATCATCCCATCATCCAAACTTGCACGGAACAGTCAACATACAGAACATACCTCCATTTGTTAATTTATGTCTTTGTAATGAATTTATTCACTGTTCTGTGTTAATTTTTAATGTCATACCTTCCGTAACATATTATAAAAGAAATATCTCACAATTACAGCTATTGAAATGAAAAAACAAGAATATAGGGAAAAAATTGGAACAACTGGTCACATCTATCAACAAAAAATTGCATAAACATTAAATTTGAAAAAATGCAAACCTCTTCAAAGACGTAATACAAACAATGCGCCCTCTATTGAGAACCTTCTCTGCGCTTCCATCCAAGGATGTCCTTGCTTGGTGCTGGTCCTCTGTACATCTTGTCAGGGCAGATATGGCTTCCATCAGTCCAAACATAATGTCACTCTTTTCCTTTTTGTCTTGTCTGGGACTGCCAAGCTTGGCCAGAGCCTCTGTGAACTGTTCGTGTAGAATAGAAAAGATGAAAAACGGAGCTTTGAATTGGAGATATAGATAAGGAAATATTCTCCATCGATGGAAATGACAATCACATCTTATAGGTCATTGGTGTTACTGTTTGGACATTATTCCTACCAGTGACTATATGCTACATCCCTGATTACCCAATGTGATATATCTTAATTGTAAGAAAAATACCATTTCAGTCTTTGACCAGAGAATTTGACAAAATTTCAGGAAAATAACAGAAGTTATTTCAAAGGTACAACAGGTCAAGTTAAATATTTTCAAAGTATTGATAAGTCTAAGTTCCATATATTGTAGACTGTTTTTAATAGAGTTTAATACACAAGTTGTTTATTTCACTTTAGAAAAAAAAAATTGCTAAGTAGATCTAAAATCCAACAGGTAAATACTGTAACATTCACCAAACATGTCACTCACAAAGGAGGGGGAGATGGAGGGGAGGGGGAGGGAGTGGGCACTTCTCTCAGTTGGTCTTTCTTCCAAACCAGGAGTCATTTCCAATTAGCTTTAATACAGAATTCAAAGTCACAGAGTAAATAATGTTCTTACCACTGACATGTTCTGGTCACTCCTTAACCATGAATTCATCACGTTTGCGGCCACATCACTGGCTATTAAAGAAATCTAAGGGCAAAAGGAACGAAAATGACAATGTCTGTGGAAAAGGCCAAATGAAACATTCCTATCCAAACAAGAGCCATTACTGGCTGTAATAAAACCAAAGCATCCCTGATAACCACTTGCTTAAATTTAATCTGCAGATAAATTGAATGTTATGATGCAGTAAACTAGGCTGTGACACTTTCTCTCCTCCCCCCCCCCCTGCCCTCCTACCCCTCTCCTTTGACAAACCCTCTTTCATTACGGAAGAAGTTCTTTTCAATTTCTATACCCATGCTTTAATGTTCCTCAATCAAGAGTGAAGAGCACATTTTATAGTCATGTTGTGGTGTTAGGCAATTCATTTGACATTTAGTTTACAACAATAAGACTAAAAGTTGAAGAAGCAACTGTAATGATCAGGATCGCAGTTTCCAATTCCTTTGTTTGCAGGAAATTACTTTCTTTGGCTAAACATCTTTTCTCATCATCCCATGGTGTGTAGAGTAATAAGTCCTGTTTGAACTTCATAAGTTGTAGAGCTCTCCTTCTTCATACTGTTCTAGCAATGATGTTATATATGTATGCATATTGATGCACATGGCAAAACAACAAGATGATGAATAAAATATAAATTTGATATTTCACGTTTTCATAGGGCAAACACACAAGGAAAAAGTTACAGGTGAACTTTGAGATGGAATAATTGTAACTTTGAGATACAGAATTGAAATTCTGGTATATAAAGCTGAAAATGTTAAGAAAAGTTTTGAGATGAAAAAATGGAAACATTTAAGATAAAATGTTAAATGCTCTGATCTCCCATTTGAGCCAATAAAGCATAACAAAACTAAATTCCTCTGGGGAAGATCTGAAACCTTACAGGTTTTCTTTCCACTAACCCTCCCCACCACCTAAATTGTTTGAGTGAAGAAAAAGGTAAGCTGAATTTCTTTCTTTCTTCTTTCCTTTTTCAATATAATACCCTTGTATATATACAGTATGACCACAATTTCTTACATGTTTGTTTGTTGGAAATATGTCATAGACCATCCTACAATACTCCAGTACACATTCTACACTCCACGTCCACAGGCTCTTGCTAAGAGGGTGCAGAGGAATAAACCCTGGTGTTCTGTTTTTGCTGCCCAAATCATAGTCAACCACAATACCACTAGCCTTGGAAAAATGGTAGCTATGATCAAGGACAAAGACAGTCTTATGAGAAAATGTCTGCTCCATCATTCCAGAGAACTGTTTATAAAAAAGAGAGTATGACTTGAGTTAAACAGACACTGAGTGCTTTAGAAAGCAATGCATTCACACTAATGATGTTACAAGTTACTTGCAGCGGAAAACCACTGCACTTAAAATAGATGTACAAACTTTTCTCTTCATCCATCAGAAGTTCAATAGGCATTTGTTAGGCACTTGGGCATTTCAATGACCAAGTTTTCTTCCTCTTTATTATCATACCAACTTAAAATGTTCTTGGATTAACACTATACCTGAGGCTGCAACAGTTTAAGTAGGCCTATGGCAAAGTACCAATTGCTAATTGCAAAGTTAAGATTGGACTGAATAGTAAGTGGTACAGGTACTTCAGATGACATTCCATGAAACAAATTTAACATTTACATGACTGGAAATGCATTTTCTTAAGGGCATAATGCAAAAAAATTAAAAATTAAAGGAATGCTTGTAATATATAGGCCTATTATGCTAAAATTTGCATCATATAGCTAAGCACAAAAGTTATATTCGTCAGCTTTATTGTTTGTTTTTGCTAGTTTCTCTTCGAACGTTGTTTGGTTCGCTAAATGCTAAGCCTACAGCTACTGTAGTCTTACCGCCGTCAACCTTGACGAGGCTTAGTTATATAGTAATAGTAATGATAGTAACTTGCTACGGTAGTTACTGTAATTTCCATTTCGCGAAACTAGTACCTACGGCATGCGCTATGTTGAAAGAAGCGACAATTGAATCTCAAATAAACGTGGCTTACTCTTGCCTGTCTGAAGTGTTACAATAGTACTCTATAACGCATAATT
>JXUT01148930.1:0-10075 GCA_000934455.1 Apostichopus parvimensis | reverse complement strand
GAACTGGTATCTCCCCTCCATCATTACTTTGATGGAGTCGCTGAAATAAAACAAAAACTGGTAGGCCTATGATCCAAACTTCCTATGGCCCAAACTTACAAATCTCTCCTACAGTGTTATTGCACTCTTTGTAAGTAGTGGAAAAAGAAAAAAGAAAAGAAAAAGAAAAACAAGAAAGAAAAAACAGACAAAAAAAGGCCAATAAAGACAACAAAAATTGTTAATTAAGGTGGCTCTTTGTAATTTTGCTACATCTTTGTTCGCACAATCAATTCTGCAGTTGGAACAAGCAAAGGGTAAGATCTAGTTGTCAGAGGGAGAAAAAATTCCTTAAAAACTTTGCCCTTCACAATTTAACATATAAGTAGTAAGTACAGGTTTGTGCTCTCGGTTATGCCATGGGCTGTACAGTATTTTCTATAGGTACAGAGCTTTTCCACTATGTACATTAATTACTGTGCTAGAGATACATTTTGAGTTGCTCCCAAATGTCAGTTGAATAAATTTGAAATGTGTTTTTCTTTTAAAGTAGGTCAGGGTAATTAGCTTTGCTGCTCCAGGTGCATTAATGACAGTTTAATTGGGAGTGATGTGCCTGTTTTACAGGTTAATCTTGACAAGTGCTTTTAATTGAACTAGAAAGGTCATGCATTTGGGTATAATATAAAACTAAAACACACTCGCAGGGTACATCTTGACATTTGGAGTACGAACTGTACTTTTTAGCAAGCATTATAAATCATGTTAAATGTTACATTTGAAGGTAAAATGTTAAGATGGGAAAACAAATTTTGCAACCAGAAGCTTTCCTTTGCAGTTAATTTTGTAAATTTTTCTAATTTTCAATGTATTTGTTTGGGAAAATAGGGCTGAGTGGTAGGTCAGCTTCATGTATCTTGATTTTCAAAATGTTCACATTCAATGCATGGTTTTACAATTTGAATGTACTTTTAAGGAAAATTTGATGAATCATTTCATCTGGTCCGTTTCAAGTTTAATTGCAAAATGTTAATAAATTGATAAATATGACTTCTAATAAAGTCTGTTAATAGCTGTTATTTAAGCTCCTGTAATATACTGTATAATGGACAACTGCTAAATTATGCAATTTTGCAAAAACAATTGAGACCGCAATAGTCATTAATATTTATTGACTCGCTCACAACACAAGCACTTAGAAAGCACAATTTATAGGAGTGTTAGAACAATGAGTACCTTGTATGACTAAACACAGAGCTAGTTTTGTCACAGATCAAAAGTCATCCAAAGTTCACCACTTAAAAGTTAAAAAGCAGGAAATCGTACTGTTTGTCAGCGTCAGTTGACTGGCTACTGTACATCGCAACAGATATACTTCACTAGTGTAGATATGCAACAAGTCATAACCTATTTTGCATGTACAATTCTGGTCAGAAGTTGTAAATTACCATTAAAGATTATAATACAAGTTTATACTTGTACCAGCTGATGAAAATATTCTGGGCCCGAAAAGTTAAGTATATACTTTAAAAACTTTGTCGCAGATCGAGGTTCGATAAATTATCCGAATGAAAACACTCTATGTGTGTGTGTGTATTTGTATATCTTTGAGTAAAGTACTACCTATCCAACCTAACTGTAATATTTCATTCTTGATAATTACAGTTCTAAGAATAGCATCCACGGTCATTTCCTGTTGCCGTGGTGATGTGAATCAATTTGTTATTACTCTCAGTAGTGTGTCTTTGTGTTCTATATTGGCTACTATTGTGGTACATGTGTAGCAAACAAGCCATTAGTAATAGCAGTGACAGTGACAGTGTTCTGAGAATCTGATATGATAAGGAGGTGAAAAAGACAATAAATGAACACTGTTTTCGCAACAGACCGTGGAAACTGGCTGGGTGGTGGTGTGGTTTCAGTCAGAAAATAAATGGAAATTTCATGTGTAAATGAATAGAAGATATAGCTGGGCATGTACAGTATGATGCATATTGATATTAGTTTGTATTAACGGTACAGAACTCTTTATGTTTTGTTCAGTTTTGTTCATATTTTTTTTTTACCTGATCATTATGAGATTTCATTCATATGAATTATAAATTAGATTAGTGTAAAGGTTGCTCATTAACTTTTATCTCATCTTTATAACCTGTTCTGTTGCTGATCAATGTGAAAAATTCTGAAAATTGTGCAAGTAATGTGGAAAGATATAATTACTGTACAGTGTTATATTCTGTGATGTTATGATAAATATAACTCCAGGTATTTTTTTTTTGTCTTTCCATTATCCTTTTTGATGTACATGCCATATATATTAATCATTATCATACAATATGTGAAGTTGTGGCAAAGGTTACTGTTTTACCTTGCTTATAATGTATGAACAGGTCAGGTCATATGAGAAGGAAACATTGTTTTGGAAAATATGTTAGAAAAACAATGACATTTTCATTCATGTTCAATCCCTGCCCCATCTTACATATAACAGGATGTCATATTTTTACATTTTATCAGTTATTCACTATTCTCCTGAATCAAATGAATATGGCAAGTACAGTAGTACAAAAATACACAACAGATAAAATGTTTTACATAATGCGTGGGAGACACAATAAATGACAGAGATATTTACACTTTCGTTTATGTTATGATAATGGGAAATGTGAATGTTTATTAAGAGGGTGTATTGTGATATTAAGTTGTTCAAGTTTCACTTTGTTTTCACACGTGCATGCAGTTGTTGACTCACACTGTTTTCATATACATAGTGCAGTATAAACTATACTGTAATTACATTGAGATGTTGTCGGAGAAAGTACAGGTTAAAAACAGTTTACCTGCAACCCGATATGAATGAGGTTTCGTTCTAAAGCGTGAAGCATTCTGTCTCTTTGGTCCTTTTGTGCTTGGATTGTGCCATGTAATTGGTGATATAAGTACAGGAAAACAGTTTTATCTTCATGTGATCGAATCTGTGGGGATTTTTAACCATGTTTCCAGGTACTGTTTGCTATGTGCTGTGATGTAAATGTTTACTTTGAACAGTCTTGTGTATTAAAGACTGTGCTACGTATACTTAGTTGCACAGCTATATATATGTACCGTACTGGCTACAAGGAAATATTCACATAAGTTTCCTACCTACTGTATTTATCGCCTCTGCAACTCCGAATCAGTTGGATTTTGTTTTAAACACTTTTAAAGGAAGAAAACTAAAGTTATTATTTTACTAAGTATGTAGAGTACAGTAGTTTTTGACCATTTACAAGTATTTTCACATAGTTGTTCATCATGTACAGTATGTGTTATATATGATTTTTTCCTTCCCACTTCAAAAGTTCAGTAGCTTTGCTCAGCTTACCCTAGCCTTAAAAGTAAATAAGCCCTGTAACCATTAACGGGGAGAAAAATCATTACAATGTACTTAATATGCTATGAGATATGTCAACAGTACTCTCTGCCAAATCTGCATTTCTTATCCACTCATGTTTTCTGTTTTGTTTTCTTAAACAGTGAAAGAATTCCTAAATAAAGCTAAAGAAGATTTTCAGAGAAAATGGGACAGCCCAGCCCAAGTAAGTATTGAGAATTTCTTTCAATTGCCCTGTTTTTTTTTCATGTTTAGGCTTTTCACTTTTAAGGAAATCTTTCTTGCCTTCAAGCTGTAGAGGTCTACTCTAATCTGACTCAGCTGATTAAAATTGGCTGCCTCCAACAGCAGTCTTAGCCGTGGCTTTAAAAGCCAGTTCTATAACTCTTGTGTGTTATAATCCTCTACCCATCGGCCATTTTCTTCTGTACGTTAATTTAGTACTGTACAGTACGTGGACGATATTTCGACTGCTAAAAACCAAAAAGGGAAGAAGTCTCTGCTTTAGTTTTTGAGATAAAACATTAAAGCATATATATGCTTTGCTCGGCAGTTATAGCAAAATCTGTTTCTTTCTTTGTTTCTTGCTTTGCGACGGTAAAGAAAACTTGACCATTATCGCTGTCATTCTATTCAGAGGAGTCTGATGCAAAAACTGCCTCAAATTGCTAAGAAAATCATATTCCCATTTTAGAGTAACACGGTTTTACTGGCAAGATGACAAACTTGAACAAGCAATGTAATCATACATCATCATTGTGTAGCTTGTGCTTGAAGAGCTGGCTTGTTTTGTTACTAACTGTCCATTTCCTTTGATAACTTTTGGTTTCGCTGATTCTAAAATCTTAAGGTTCTGCTTACTACAATTTTTTTCCCATTAATAACTATGGTTACCTTCACTTTGAAGATATGAAAAGAAAAGCAAAATGGACTTCCTAGTGGCAAAGTGATGTGACAAATTGACAATTTAGCGACCTCTGACATGACATAGCTTCTTAACCATATAGCCTTAACTGCAAGATTTTGTTTCTTAAACCTATAATTTTTAGTTTTTTGTTAATCGTATGCATTTAGTGAAGGTGAAGAGAAAGTTTGACTTGCATCCCCGTTAATTTATCTCTGCTCCTAATTAATTAACCAATTCTATATAGTTTTCACATTCGGTCACATTCTTCTATACTGTACCAAACTTTAGCAATATTGTGCATTTTTGGTGCAATTTGTGGACAGACCGTGCACAGTATATGCACTGCCTACGTAAGAATAATTTTGTTCTCCCGGCCATCAACACCAGAAACTCGGTTGTTTTGTCGTGTGCATCAATTATATCTCTTTGTAATTAATTTAATTTTCAGAACACAGCTCGCCTTGAGGACTTTGAAAGGAAGAAGACGCTAGGTACAGGATCCTTCGGTCGCGTCATGCTCGTGAAACATAAAGCAACGGGGCATTACCATGCAATGAAAATATTGGATAAGCAAAAGGTACAGGCCTTTGGTTCATTTTCATTCATGTTAAGTTCACTATAAAACTCTCTTCTATTTGAGGCACTTGTCTCAGAATAACCTTGCAGGGTAATAATGCCTAAACTCGTGGCAAACTTTGTTTATTATTTGGAGAACTGGAAAAAAATTCTCGCATCCCTTAAGTTTTGTATGTACATTAACGTCATCAAAATATTTCCTTAAGTCATAGTATTAACCCACACTTTTAGCATGATGCAAAATGTCAGCGGTTATAAAATTTACTTTGCTCCTCCCTCACCTGTCTCCTCACAGCCTAAGCACTCTCATTCTACCATGCATAGAATGAACTGGTAACCTTTAAACACTGTGTGCCCTCTATGACAGGCCCCTTCGGTCAATGCCCTCCCTTCTCATTCTACCATCCAAAGTGCCAGCATCGTACGTTTGGGATATTCATTTTCCTGGAAGTTTTACCCAGCTGTCCAAATTTATCTCAGATATTTAAGAAAGAAGGAATTATAAAAAATTAATTCAGTCTCAGTGAGAATGGTAGATTCGGAAGGGAGAGGAATTGGACATTGACCCTGAAGTAGATTAGTCTGGGCGCAGTGCTAAAATGTTACCAACTACTATAAGGCTAGGTTGATTTGAGTGCATCTGTAGAATGAAGACAGGTGAGTATCGTCATCTGTAAATACCCAAACCAGTCAGTTTTGGGGAGTTGACAGTCTCAGTAAGGTAAGATGTATGTATGTATGTGTTTTAGATCCTCCTGCAAGCAGGAACTCGCGAAGAAGCCTCATTGGCTTATCAAAGCCACAAGCTGACCGCAGTCTTTCTCTTAGATTCACATTTAACGTCCATGATTATGAATTGTGAAATTGTCAACAACTCTGTAACTGGACGACATTAATCTTGAAGTGACTCGAACTGGGGACCTAATGATTGGAAGGCACCGGCGTTAACCACTGAGCTAACACTCCTACAATGATGTGGTGATAGAGGCAATAGAACAACAGTTAAGATGTTGAAGTTTGATAATTGCTGACCATTGCGTTCTTTCAAAGTAGTTAAGGATATAAACACAGATCTATGACCTGTTAGGCTGTAGTAAGTATGGAATAATAAACAAGAACATTTGAAGCCTCTTCTTGATCAGTTTTCATGTTATACCTCTGACCTTTCCTCTGTTGATTGTTGTTCTTACAGGTAGTCAAATTGAAACAAGTGGAGCATACTTTGAATGAGAAGAGAATCCTTCAAGCCATCAGCTTTCCATTCCTTGTTGGCTTAGAGTTCCATTTCAAGGTAAGAAATTTTACCATTGCTTACTTCATATTAAACAAGTGGTGAGGTGCTTTTTCCAATATCCCATCTCTTGTATTTCTTTCCTCCATCCCCTACCCCCTCTCCCTCCCCTCAAAAGCAAAATAACCTGGAAGAAAATGGGAGAAGTGGGACAATAAACAGGAAATGTCATGTGCATTAAAGGTACTTGGTTTTGGAAGTTGGCTTAAATGGTTTGCTGTTAATTTCAGAAACATTAGTGAAGATGAATTTCAGATGAATATTGAAGATACATAACATGCAATAATGATTAAATTTCATGCTGAAGGCGACCATTTGAGCTTAACAGTAAATAGCTAGCAACATATTGCAACATCATATATATGGTGTCTCCCATTCACGCTGTGGATTTGACATTATTCACCGAGAATTCAAAACAGTATGCCAATCGTCATATAATGTATGCCCTGCGTTCTGAGTGCATACATCTGTAAATCCAGATTGTTGAAAACTTGGGTTAGTTGTTTAATTAAGCTCTTTTGGATTGAGGCGTAAGTTACTGTCGTCATCACTCATGATAATATTTGACGAAAGGTTTCATGAATTCTTTCATTAAGTAGCACTCTTGATGCTATGCAGTACTAGTTCTCCACGCTACCATCCAAATAAGAAGAAGATTGTTTGCTTTCAGTGTCCTCACAACTGTTTTTCATTGTCAGGTCTAGTGAGGATGTTTCCCTGACAAGTATCGTAGATATATTACCTGGTCTCGTTGGCCTCGTAGTTTGAAACATTCCGTACGCTTTTAAGACTGGCATTCCTCTTCATCATTCCTAATCGCTTCCGATAACCTCGTCCACACCAGTTGACCAATCTGTTTCCATAAATCTCTGGTCTGAAGTTAATTAGCAGAAATACTTGGTGGGGAGGTTCAGTAGCTACATATAGAGTTCAGGGACTGTTATGTAAGCAGTACATTTTTTGTTCTATTAATATTTCTGCAAACATTGCATTAATATCTTGTTGATCAAGTCAAGAATGGTTTTCCTAGATACGGTTGTTCCTTAATAGCAGTATATTCAGTTGTTCCTTTGTTTGGTTACAACATCGGTTGAGCGTATTAAGCCGTTGCAGTTTGTATCGTAATCCAAAGATTGTTGAGATCAGCCTGTAGGTCAAGAGCAAGCAGTTTTTTGCTGTTAAGTTTGAGACCGTGTCGACAATCCCAAATTAAATTTCAGTTAAAAAATCCTGTTTTTGCTTTGTGAGCAATCTCGACCACATGCTCGCTGTTTCCGTTCAAAACAGCATTACGGATCTGTAGTGTTCGGGTTGAATTTCTAGCAGAAGGGCTTTAAAAAGGTTTCACTTGATAAAGCAAATTAAATTAGTAATTAATTAATAGAATTTGATGCAAGTATTTGCCTAAAACAGATTTCATGATTGACATTAAAAAATTTGTACTGTGTAAATAGTACTTTGCCTGTATCATAAATACTGTACATGTGTGTTCCTTGTAAATGTTACATTAATAGGCAATTTGTTTCTAGTCAGTTGGAAACAGTTAAGCTACTTTAAATGTACATTGCAGGAAGCAATTTATTGTAAACATGTCATCTTGTGTCGCAATTTGGGAAGTTTATGAATTTTGAATAAAAACTCATCAGATATGGAATATGAAAATGCTATTGTTCCGTGTCGATACATTTGTGGCATTTTTTTTATAAAACAATTGGCCTATTTTGCATATTATTTGGCTATGTAATAGACCGTGGCAGATCAAATGATCTCCTGCATGCCGTAGCCTCCTCCTCCTCCTCTCCTCCTCGTCAGCTGTCAATTAAATATTACAGCAGGGAAGACGGCAGACAACTCGCGAAGATGATAAGCTCCATGAACGGACCACAACTGTCTCATGTTTGAAGATTTATTGAATGAAACATTGAACTTCTTCGAATGAAGCTTTACTACTACATTTCAACTGGCATTGTGATGGAGGTGGGGGGAGGCCTTTTTTTATATGCTGCTTTATCACTGACAACAGCTGTATCCATGAGGGATTTTCCCATAGTGCTACATGACTGAAGCTATGCTAACTGCACATACATGCATTTTAAAGTTTTTTAACCAATCTTGTTACATACACTGTAGCTTTAAAATTAGAATGTTCCTTTGAGTATGCAGCATTACGAGTTATACATCTTGACTCAGATAATCAGCGGCGCAATCAGCAGAAAATTTGCTATGGTCGAATATTTCATTTAAAATTCATGACACGACTTCCATGCAAAAATGTCTTCAAATATGATGTTCAGTACAGTGAGATTCCTTGCTTTATTTGAACTGAAAAATACAGTACTTAATTTCTGTAGGTTAGGAGAAAGTAAGACACTATATTCACCAGTCCATGTTCAATAGATGTTTACTCTTCAAATTGTCCTGAATGCGGAAATGCAAATGGTAAAATCGTTTAGTTTGTCTCGTAGATATGAAGTTTTCTCGAAACAAGATATCGTCAAATATACACGTGAGATATACTGTGCACTGTAAATGTTCAGAGTAGACAGTATCGCTGTACACAATTCCAACTGCTGGCTAATTAACTTCAGTGTTTAAAAGGACTCTTGGGGAGTTAAAAGGGAAGCCTGAGGGGCAGTTATTTGGTGAGACCAATCACACATACTGTAGAAGCATTTATGTAATTCAGGCACAGGCCTAGAAGGTAGTAGCATAGTTCACACTTTCTTTTCCTCTGTGCGAGTTGCAAACTTGGAATGGAATCAATAATTCTTTTACTTTTTCTACAGTTTGTAAAATTGTTTCCAATCATAGGGAACCAGCTCCTATAGGAAATGCTTGGATAAGTCGCTTCGAGTCTTTCATCCACCTTACCATAGTACTGGCTATCAAAGGATGCATTAACAGTACTATGTAGAATTGTAGTCTTGATATATCATAAGTTAAGAAAAACAAGATATTTGTGTGCCACTAATGTCTTTAGAGCTACAGTTTATCCGTTTTCCAACGATATTCACTCTCAAAATATAAAAATCTTGAATGCTCTTTAAATATATATAATGCCAAATCGATGCTCAGTGCAAGCCTAAATGTTAATGTTAATCAATAAGTTTTATCAATTCTAATAACAGAGATATGTTCTTTGAACTTAATGTAAGCAACAGAGCACTGTAGGATGATAATACCTTCATCACCAGTTCTCCTTGACAAAATTGTGATGCATGGTAAAAGTATGTCGTTTTAAGGCTTGGAAATCTTATTTATCCCATTTGGATTTTTTTTTTTTTAGCATCCCAGGAATTGAACTTTTGATCTGTTTATGAGATTATGTAGTCCAGTCACTTGAGATGAACCACATTTGTTGAAAGCATCTTTTCTCAAAAATTTTGAATTTTTAGACATAAATAATGCTTATGTCATAAGCCAGCCTTTTGTGGCTAATGTGGTAGCAGTTATGTCAAAATTCTCCCCATCACTCCAAGGTGGTTACTTTCTATTTGTGTGTTAGAAGTAGTTGTACTCTTGCGTTGTCTGGAATTCTCTGTTGTATCTGAATGGAATAGAAGGCTGCGGATGATCCAAATGCTTTTAACCTACAACTGCTGTGTTGCTGTTGCCAAGGTAACAGAAGAACTGGATTGGCAGGTCATTAATCAGGTGACACAAGTATCGTAAAAGCTGAGAGTCCGGAGGAAGAGTTTTGATAGCTCCTGTCGCTACACTCGAGAATTTGAGACTTGAAATGCAGAAAGAAGTGGATTAGAACTACTTATCAATTAAGCAAATGCAAAAAAACCCTCCTGATCAATGCAGTATGGAATGCACTTTTAACTTGAAAGACTACAATTCTCTCCGTTAACTGTTAAATGCCAGTACATGTGCTGTCGATATAGTGTTTACTGATATTTTAGATCCCAACATTAGCCAAGACTAATCCGATACCAACATATGG
>JXUT01148923.1:0-19528 GCA_000934455.1 Apostichopus parvimensis | reverse complement strand
TTCAAAAACAATATCATGCTTATAAGGATTTTAATAGAGATCATAGATTGTTCCCATTTTCGATGACATGACAGGAGAATTGAGTTCCAATAACTAGAACATTAATTGGTGATCATTGCACTTCAATTGATTTTTAGAAAATGACATAAAACATGAAAGAAAGCCATTCAATGGGTGTCTATGTGTGTAATTGATGATAACCCTATTTTAGATAACGTTGCTTGTCTTTTGTCGATCCTCTTGTAAATTCACCGTCTCAGTTACTTCCATACCATACCTTTGAAAGAACACTTTCAAAGTGTATATATTGGCCTCCACTTCTACATTCTTGTCACTTATACAAAACCTAACTTTGGTAATATCCAGATAGGTAAACATTTCTGTGACTGACTGCTCTAGAACAGTCTTTGAAATAAGCTCAAAGTGCTTAACAATTGAGTAACACATCCAAGCAGATCGACATTCCCTTATTGATAGGTAATACTACTGATATAACACATGCAACCTCATCCAGCAAAACAAAACATCATTTCCACAATTGTTACAGACAGAATACAATCGTTTTGAAATCAATTCCAATTGTACATCAATTAAGCAACACATCCACTCAGACCCTAGGCAATATGATCAAACACGTTTTGCGATATGTTAAAATGGGAGTGCGCAAAGACTGGTTGAACAAAGAACTGCAGTACCAAATGACTTGTAATATTGCATCCAACCTTTCACACAACATCCTCAAAAATACCGTTGACGTATTTTTCGATACTGTTCAGTTGTGACCCTTGACATACTGAACTACATAGTAAACCCTATAGCCTGCTGCCAATGTGAGCAAGCTAACGAGAGACGTGTACAAACGATTTGTGTACCTTACCAACCAACCCCTGCAACAATGTTCCATCTACATCAGATTAAAAGCCTAGTAGGAGAAAAGAAACCATCTTAAAGAATTTCATGTTTGATCCTGCCATGACCCAAACTTACCTTCGATTAACCTTTTTGTGTATATTTTAAGGAATCGATGAATGGGCTACAACTTGGACAACTTTGTTCAGGATTGAGAATGGATTGCTAGCATGAACCTTAGAAATGATGTTGACAGATCTAGATAGGTATACACTATTGCTGTAGCAACCGTACAATTGACTAGACTTATTATAATATATACAATACGTTTTTGGTTCTCGTTATGAAAATTCCTCATATTCGGTATGAAATTCATCCCAAATTCACTACTTAAGATTTCATGCTTACAAGTTTTTCAACTTGGACTCTTATGACCTATCAGGCGCGTAGCCAGGAACTTGCCAAGGGAGGGGCGAAACTGTAGGCAAACTATCAGATCCGTAGATACGGCATTGCAAACTATCTAAGCGCGAAGCGTACAAGAAAATTTTTGCTGAAAATGCCTCCCAGATCGCTAGAAATGGCACTTCCCAGGCCTTGTAAGTTGCATCTTAGCATTTTCTCTTTTGAAATTACTATCGGTATCATAAAAACATTAAAACAAATTTAAAAAGATATGCCCCTTCGCCCCCCCCCCCCTTGGACACGCGCCTGTGACCTATTCACGTCTCATAAAACAATCGGGTTCATCTATAGCTACTATTGAGCCCCCACATATTGAATATGATACACATCCATTCTTTAAATATCGTGTAAACAAGATTTTCACATTTTTATCTCTACTGACCTCAAATGACCTTGACATCTACCATATATACAAAAACGCTTTATAACTTAATATGGGGTATTCACATACTTAATATGAGATTTTTCAACGATTATCTTTTTGAGATATCGTGTCAAACAAACAAGGAGTCTCTCATTCAAATACACACACCATCGTAATTGTAAAAGTTATGATTTACGTCGACCCCCCCCCCTCCCCTCCCGCCAAAATAAGGCCAGGGAGTAAACATTAGGGGTAAAGCACTCCACAGCTAGACAATTTAAGTTCCTGTTGCAATCCTTAGTACCTGTCTAAAGACTATTTTCGAGAGCACACTTACTGTAAAGCATGGTTGAAGCCTGGATGCAGCAGCAGTGCTCCACAAATGACTTAAACTGGACCGTATGTCCCACAAAACGAAAGCATTTTTCATTAAGAAATATTTTATAACCCATGATACGATTTTTATGGGATGCGTTTATAGAGAACGTATGCAGAGACATTTCTAGAGTTGAGCTGGTAACACGTACCAGATTATGACAAATTTAACAAAACATGCAGCTTAAAACCAAAGTTTGTGCTCACTGTTAACGAAAGAAAACAAGCAAAGTTCCATTACTTTAACATTCAACTAATTTCGTAGAATTCATGCAAAATAAGTCATATTTTCCCCTGCCGTTTCAATAAGAACTCATGCATTTAGAAGAACTACCACCCTGCAGAGCCGTATATCACTGCCTTTGAATTGTTACACAAATGGCGTGCATTAGGATACTTTTTCTTGGGTTGATGTCATTTCTGACGATACCTTCCCAATACTGTGCATGTATTTATAACAATAACGCAAGCGCGAACTTCAAAAGTTCTTTTGGCTATTCCTACAATTTGAGAGCTACCTTACTCTACTTAGCCTAGGCTACGTTCACTTGACAGAAAGCATAGGCTACCTGCGAGAATGAAACGATCTGCTCCTAGAACAAAGCTACGTGGTGTAATTAAGAAGAACAACCCGGCGTACAGATGTGGAAAGAACACAGAACTTCTGGTAATAACAGTCAAAAGGTTCCTATGGCCTAGGTGCCTAACGTTAGGCCTACTGTAGGCCTAAGCAACATTAGGCTAAGGCATAAGCATTGAATTACGTGCAGGATTTCATGAAGTCGCTACCCCATCTTAACAGTGATTTCAATGTTATTTCATGGATATATTTGGATACATTAACATGAGAAGCTTATCAGTTGAAAATCCCAGTAATTTCAGCTTTGAAGTCGTATTTGCAAATATGTCTGAAAAGTTTACTGAGTGAAAGGATTATTGATCTGTTTTTATTTCATAATCTGATATTCTACATTGAGGATGCAAAGTTAAGTGGTGAACTTTTAACATTGGTGAGAAATGGTGACCTTACAACAGCTAGTTTACATGACAGACAGCCTCAACCATATAAATATTTCTTAAAGGGAAAAGGATACCTCCCTATAGTATAGGCCCATTCCCCAGGCCTACAACATCCTGGCATGGGAGGTTCTCCAATACTCAAGAGGATGAAGGCCAAATATGGGATCACCTAGTTAATCCGTTTGAATATCAGTTAGCCTATAAGGGATCAGGATTGTAAACACTGAATTACTGTATAGTGCAATGCACATTGCACAAAACAAGCCTACAGCTTTCAGTAGGCATACACAATTTGTATCAAGACCAGTTAATATGCAGTCTCAAAGTCACCACCATATTTACCAAAATGATTAGCCAACAACTTTTACCATGATTATTCTTGAACCAGTAACATGAAATACTGTAAGTATCTTACGGGAAATCCCAGTAATGTGTAACTGATAATCTCGTAAGTAGAACAATTTGGAGAAGTTGACTGAATAAAGGTTTCTCTCATTTTGAGATGTAAGCAAGGAACTGGATATCTTCACCTCTTACACAGCTCATTAAAGAATTGGCTTGTATGTTGTTCTATTGGACAAACATTTCTTGTTAGATACTGTAGGCCTATGTATAGATTTGGCAAGTAATGTGTATGTCTGTCTGATGTAGAGGATCTAAAGTGGTGAACTTGTGAAGGTTTCAACTTCCCATCAGTTTTCATTAGTAATAAATATTAAGTAACATGGAATGTTATGACTCAGATTCTAGAACCAGTCATTTGTGTTTTCTCCACAGATCTTTTTGGATTGTGTGTTAATGTTAAAAGCTCTAGCCCGGCAAGCCAATCATAAAGCTTTGGAGAATAGAGAGAGAACAATTACTGCATCTCACATCCAGCAAGTTGAAAAGGTATGTAGAAAACAATTTTCAATTTCTACACTTCAAAATAAGCAGTTATTGGTGTTCTTCTTCATGTAAAGAAATAGTGAAAATACTTTCTGTAGTGATACAGTTCTTTTTAAAGTGGGCAGAAGATAAGTTACTAGCTCTACACATGATCAAATGCTGTGAGTGACTTTGAAAGCTAGCAGCTTTGTACAATTAGAATTGCAGGATGTCATGTGGCTAAAAGGAATTGAAGACTCGCCCCAATTAACCGCGTGCCCCCCTCTGAAAAAAGTTAACTTTCTGTTGCTTGCAAGTGACGTTTTTTTCTTGTCGCTGCAAAATGCAGACAGTAATGAAACGTGATACCTTGTTCTCTTTTATTTAGACCTGAGATGTCCATCGCTGCTATGTACAATGTGTTGTGGGTATTGACCATAGCTGCATGTATTGACTGTACACTAGTGTCTAACTACCGACGGTAGCAAGCTGTGTGTGTATTTCCTGGGATTGATAGTGGTGTCTAACACTTCTGTTACACCTCATTCGAAACTAGGTCAGATTACCGGCATGAGACGTTTCTTTGTGCACGAGTCTTCAATCCCTTTAAGATCCTATTCGAACTGTTAATATGACTCCAGTTTCATCTTGTAAGCTAACTATGTGCAAAGGTTTCTATGTGTACAAGGCAATATATCCTGTAAGCTTTAACTGACTCTGTTATGTGCAGTGCATAGGAAGTGAGTAGCTTGTGTCTGATGGTAATTCTGGACAGCTTTCTTTATTTACTGAACAAGGAATTTGATGATCAACCTGTTTCTCCAAAACACTGGATTGATCTTGTTGCATGTGGTGTGAATATGCTTGGTTGATGAAATATTCATGAGTAGTGTAGACATTGAAGCAACATTTAGGGATAATTCCTTTTATCCTGTTTTTACTAAGTGTATGATAAATGTGTTCTCAGTCAGATTATACCATTCTTTTTACAGGAAGTACTGAAGTCTTTTAAAGGTTGACCTCGTCACAGTGTCACACATCATATCAAAGACAATGCCATACCAATTGTGGACATTTACTCTATGTAAGCCTATTTTCTGATATGAAGTATATTATAAATCATAGTGCAACACAACAGCTTGAAGACTCAGAGAACATGTCTGTGCTGTGATCGCACAGGATGGTGGATGATGAAACTACGACACCTGGCAAGGATGAAAGCTAACACTGGATACTTAGTTGAACCTAAACCAGTGACAAAAAGGGAACTATTACATGATAAGAGATATTTATGAAAGATCTACTGTATATGCAAATTGTACATCTGTTGTGTTCAAAACTTATCCTATCACAGGAGAGGCAAACCCAACCTACCATCATTGGTGTATGTGATGAAGATAACATTCATGAAGAAATTCCCAACCAGCAACTGGAGGTCTTATTTGATTTAGGAAACATCACAGATTATATAATGTTCCGTCATAAAAATGGCTTAAGACTTAATCAAGTCTAAATATGACATCATCAAGCCAATGGTGCTCCAAGTTTTATTTTTGTCCTTATTGTATATTTCTGTAATGGTGATGGGTATATAGTCTTGTGAATGCTGAATCTAAATCATGTTGGCCCTGGTTTCAGCGTCTACATTCTATTTAAAAAAATATATCAACAAAGCAAAAACACAAAGAGAATGTAAAAGGTTAAACCAATGACACTATGAAGTGTACATTATTGGAAGATGTGGATTAGGTGCAGGAAGTTTTGAAATTGTAGATCCATCAATACGACAAATTTTTTTTGGTGATGATTCTAACATTATTGATAAGAAACAACTCTCGTCTTAGCTCTTGTTGTGAACATCGATCATTTGCTAAGTCTCTAATGTATCTTTATTAATATTTTCAAAGCGCAGTGTCCCAAAAATAACTGGGCTATTTCAAGATCCTAGGAATAGTTGAAAGTTGTTTTCGTTTTAATCCGTTATCTTTGCCGTTTCCCTTTGTTCCAGGAAAGGATAATGGTCAATGTAAATAAATTTGCTTGAATTGTTTATTGGTTGTTAATTACATCTTTGTTGTGGTTTTATTAACTGTTAATTTCAGTAGGGAAGTTGTGTATTCAGTCCTTTCTTTGGTGTAGTGTTTGAATGATGCATGAAATTTCCCCCCTGGTAATATAGTACCATCCCTCCCCAGCCAATCTTCAGTTTCCACGAATTGTGGCAAGGTAACTAACATGAGGGAGATCGCTTCACATTAAATTTCTTACTACACAAAAAAAAGGATACATAAGGAAGGGAAATTTTTCTTTTAGTATGTTCACATAGCAGCATATTATCTTCCAGATATTGTCTAACACTGGTCATTTCCCTTTTTCAACATCCGATTGAGTGTCCTGGAACAGTGATGTTAAATGCGACCTGTTCTACAAAAGCAAAGTAAACTCATCTTTAAGCAACTTCATGGTTATGTAATGTAACAAAAGTGTGTAGGATTCTTTGAGTTTCCATATTAAATTGACCAATCAAATTGAAATTGGGAACAGTTTTGGCTGTCATCTGGAAATGGTAACATTTGTTTGAATTTAAATACCTCTTTTGTCCATGTTATGAATCCACCTTGATCAGGCAGAAATGATCAGTGGCAGATCCAAGGAAGAGGCTAGGGCACTTCTGAAACTTTGTTGGCACTAAAACATAGTTGCAACATTATATTGCTCTAAGCAAGGACACAAGGTACAGAGTAAGAAAATGGATCATGGGTGGACATTCTTTACAATTCACTGACAGTTTCAATCTGCACTGCCATTTTTGGTAATAATATTGGTATCTACTGATACTCGTTTCCCTGAGCTCAATCTTCCTGGATTCAACACTGAACGGTGATTACTGTTTACAGCTCAATCTAAGTACTACAAAAATTAAACACAAATCACAAAAATTAAACACACAAATCTTGACTATTCATGTAAATGCTTCTATAAACTTTATTAACAAGAATTACATAAGTAAAGAGTAAGTCAAACCCAAACTAATGGAAAGTATTAAGGAAACCATAAGGAACAGTTTCATATAACAGCAATAGAAGAAAGTATCACATATGCAAACTTTGTCATCTGGCTTGAATAGTGAATGGAAAACCATTTCAAGATCCATAAAGGGACAATATGTTCCGGATCCATAAAGTGAAGATATGTTCAAGATGATTAACCCTTGTGAAATCTTGGCAGAAACGAGGCCTAATAAAACAAATGCCATCAGATAACATCTTTCTTCTGATCAACTGGTAAAACCACAACCAATATAATCATCCACAGATAACTACAAGGCTTAAAACACCCCATTTAAAGCTGCGGCAGTGACCCCAAGACCATATAGAGTCACATGCTATACCTGTGTAACATTGTTAATCAATGTTATATAAAGGCAAAAGATTTCAACATCTGGACTTGTCAAATCAACATATGTGGTGAAGCAACATATGTGGTGAAGCAACATACGTAATGTCTTAATGTCTTCCTGTATGGTTGTCCAATGAGAACCATAAACATGTGTGGTATTCTGTTTGAGTAAAATAAAGTTTGTGACCCTATCACATCCTTTCTGGTATGGGTAACTTTCACATAATTAAAGCTTACAGGCAAGTACTTAGGAAAGAGCTCTAATTGAGGTCTTTACAGGGTATGATATGAAATACATCGATAGGATAAACGTCTGGTTTTCTAAAATAATGTCGGTAAGAGATCATATTTATTTGATGGAATCTACCGCGGGCAAGCTCTACTTGAAGGGCAGATGGATAAGAGAAGAAGTGACATCTTTTTAAGCATGTACACAGAAAGTTCAAAGGGCAAGAGATTACACAGAGAAGAAATAAATGCAGAAAATGGATGACTCACTATCAACAGTCCCTGAGAAAAACACATGACTCAGAAAATGAATAGCATGAAGGCAAGCAATAGAGTTTAGTGGTGTAGTTTGAGCAACAAAGATAAATATCATCTAGAACCGACTTGCTAAAACAATTACGGTACAAAAAGATCAAATGACCGTCTCGCATCAGTATTTTCCTCCAAATATGGGTTGGACTTTGACATTTCAAGGACACATTGGCAGTCACCCTTAAATTATTTTCCCTCTCTGAGGATATATCAAAGGGTCGAACGTTCACAGATGTAGTTTGGAAATCTTTTAGCAATGTTTAGTATTTGTAGACTACGCTAAAGTTTGGAGGCAATACACATTACATCTAAACAGTTTGGATGTACGAAGAAAGAAAAATAATATTTGGATAATGAAGAGAAATAAAGATCAATGGCAAACAAAGAATTACTTATTGAAACCTACTTTCTGTGTCCTGTCTTAAAAATATCTAAATTAACAAGAAAACAACTCATCTTGTAAGTGTGAAACTTATTAAAGAGCAATATTTGGAATCAAAAGCAATGATTTTGGTGAATAACTTTGCACAGAAGTAGTTTAAAGTATTATTGCTTTGAAAAGCCACAGGATAAAATGATCACATAAACAGACATCTTGGAAATTTTACCAAAAATAAACTAGAGCTTAGAGATGATGATGTTTGAGTTCTCTTGAAAGAGGCCTAAATTGGTGTGATTAGAGATCCTCTTAAAACATGACGAAGGTTGACATAGAAATTTTAGTATTCTGATGACGGGATGTGAGAATCTAAGAAGCCAGACTATAGAAGTCAAGTATAACTAGCGATGACCAGTGCCAGGTTAATAATGGAAAGGCTCATAGTAATGGCGAGTCAAAAGGAGAAAGTTTCAAAAGTTCATGTTTTTATGACATTTATTAATATTTGCAAGGTAATCACAATTTTGGTACTACCAAAGTAATGGTTCGCTTTAACTTTAGAGCTGTTTTGATGACAATTTGCAACTCGATGGATAGTACTTTCTGAACACTTGGGTGTAACTTCAATGTGACCATATTGCATTCCAAAAGTTATTTCACAATGACATTGGAAATGGCTCAAAGTGCTCTTGATCACTGTCAGCAATGCACTATTTCAGGCCAATAGTGCCCTTGGAGATTAAAAATGGGAGCATTTTCATCATAATCCTTCCATACACCATCATGAAGGATCACTAGTAACTACAAACTGGAAGAATATGAAGGGCCGAAACACTTCTCCTTGATGACATTTGTGTTTTTCAGTGAGATTGAAAATGTAAACATAGGAAGTGAACAAATAAGCCCATTATACAAACTTATAGTAAAATGAATCACTGCTATACATGACAAACTCAATTTTAAAGGTTTTCTTTAAAGATAAATGAAGTTAATTCTAAGTTAGTGTGTTTTCTTGTTCGACAGCATGCCGTAGAGTACACTAGGATAACTGCATACCAACCACTTAATCTGTACTGCCAAAACTAAATACCATATGGTAAGCAGAAGATGAAGAACAAATAATAATAATAACACTATCATAAATAATGACAACACTGTGCTAGTATGATATTCATGCATCATGCATCATACAATTGGAAGAAAAACTGAGTCACTGAAACTCCAGCAATGTACTTTTAAGGTAATCAGTATTGTCCCAGTGTATGCTGCAAAGCCAAGCTGACCCTATTCGTCAAACAGCAACAGGTAATTTCACTTCTCCAGTCACAGCCGTCTCATTGGCTGCTGAGTTATTTCACCGTTTGATTTGAATATTTGGCACACTGAATATGCAAGGTTTTGGCAATGTCCCACAAAACACTTGACAAATTCAGTGTGCCAAATTTTGGGAGAGGAAGGAATGTGACACACTGAAGACCTTTCACACTAATGTTGCATTTATAACCAAGTATTATACACCAATTACATTCCCATACATTGTCAACTTCAGGTAGAGAAATGTGAACTGAACTCCTGCTTTCGATCTCTTCAAGTACTTACAAATAATGCATGACTGCATATACTAACATGATATGAATACTGTAAGCTAACCGCAATTAAAAGTTAGCTTCCATGGAGAAAGTCATGACCTCACTGCAAATTGTATTCTGGGCGGTGATGTGATATCATTGCAAAAGGAAGATCCAACAGATTAAAATCATAGCTCGAGAACTTAAAAAAAAAAATCATGCAAAGAAGAGGAAAAGGGTACTAATGGTTAACAAGAAGATTATTCAAAGCTAACTAAACAAAAAACGAATTTCAATCAAACTGGCTCAGATGCTGTAACAGCATAAGAAAGGCACTTAAACAATATCTGGACAATACTTTACCACTTTTTCAAGTAGCTGAAATATCGTACATTCCCTTACTGTGAGATGCATACCAAACAATATATCTACCAGTCACATGAGTAATCAAAGGAAGACTTAAGGAAAGATTGATATTTATATATAACAACAAGAAGACCTTTACTGCTACTAACAAATCTCTCTTAAATACTACCTTTTTTCTTCATCCTTTTAATAAACATTGGAGGTTACTTCAAAGTGGCTGGACTACCTAGTTTATACACTAGTTTACATCAGATTACAAAGTCCTTACCTGGACTACCTAGTTTATACACTAGTTTACATCAGATTACTAAGTCCTTTCCTGGACTACCTAGTTTATACACTAGTTTACATCAGATTACTAAGTCCTTTCCTGGACTACCTCATTAATACTCTAGTTTACATCAGGTTACTAAGTCTCTTCCTAGAAAGTAACAAACATATCAAATATGAAATCTTTGTTTCAAATATGTGGCCTCAAATAATACCTAGATACATGGCATGAAAACCCTTTAAATATTGTTGGACTTCACATTTGGATGACTTGTTGTTGTTTCAAAAAGCTGTCAGACAATATTAAGCAGTTGATTAATACAAACAATTAATATGTCTGGAAGGGGATGCCAACATTTGTATCAAGAGGTGTTTAAGACACTTTATTTTTGCTCATGAATATCTTGAAACCAAATACATCTAGTTTGCTAATGAATATCTTGCAAAAAAAAAACAAGATAAATGCACTCTTTAGTTTTCTGGGATTATGGCATATCAACTCTGATTCTTTTTTACCCTAAGTCATCCTCTCTTACAAGAAAGAAAAACAAACATGTCCTTAATAGCTTCAAAAGAAATAAAGACTCAACAAAATGCTCTTTTGCTTCCCGAGGCAAAGCAAGATACGATGATAAATGAGTAATGACCATCGTTCTGTCAGTGTCAGTAACATGGAAATGTGAAACTTTAACTAATGAAACCTTTACAGAAACTTATTACCTTCTCTCTTTGCTGTATGATAATATTGTTCCAGCAACTGTTACAAACCCTTTACAGCTTTTATGTTACAATATCTTCACTAGTCGCTGGACCTTCCTCTGACTCTCTGCCTTCTTCTTTTTCAAAAACTTTCACCGAACCATTCGCTGAGTCACCCTGTTTCTCTTCCACTTGTTCTACAGTCTCTCGGTTTTCATCAACCTGTTTTTCATTATCATCAGTTTTAATGACCTCCCCGTTATTTTCCAGATTTTCTTCCAAACCATCCTCCTTAGTTTCTGAAACAACTTCTTGTCTGTCCTCAACATCTTTGCCATTTTCTTGAATAGTATCGTCTACTCCCACTCCTTTCCCTTCCACTGCTGGTACTGTATGTTCATCTCCAGCTCCTTCAGCAGCGTTCTCTTCTCCAATAATCTGCTCATCATGTTTGTTTCCAATTTCCCTATCCCCCGACCCATCTTCTTCCCCAATTTTCTGTTTCTCACTCAGACCTTCTTCTCCCTCTTCTGGGTTAATGGATTCCTCGAGAGCATCCTGAAACGAGTCCTCTTCAGACAGAACGGCTTGTCTGTTTTCGATGCTTAGATCATCCTCCCCATCACCTGTATCTTTCATTGGGCTTGTTTCTGCATCCACAAACTCACCATCTACAGTTGAGTCATCTGTTTGATAAATGACATAAACATTAGTGCCGGTGTAATAAATTATACAATCTAAAGAAATGTTTGAACTATTTCTAGAACTGAAACAAAATCTCCCAGTCCATTTATTTCAACAGTGTTGATCAATCAGCACTTTACACTTCATTACAAAATATTACTCTAAACTAAAATTGTATACTGTCATGGCTTTGTTTCTTCTGTATAAACAGTAACAAATGCCAGGTGTAACAAGTCACAATTTTGAAATTTTGAATCAACACGAGCAGCTATTGTTAACCTTTGTCCAAATCTGTAAATTGTTTTCATAACTTTCCATATGATAATATGACTGAATGGCAACTGATATGCTTGGACACCGAATCTAAACATGAAGCTGATAATGAATAGCCTTGACAGGCCAAAACATTTCTGTACGTAGTGTTTACTCTAACCATGGCTTTCCTATTCCCTTAAACCCACCAGCCCGAAGGGCATTGACATACTGGTGAGTTAATTTGTGTAGCAGTTCATATACTAAGAAGAAGGGACATAACAATGGTAGATTCGAGACAAGTAGGTTGTTGCAACTTGTAAATAACGAAATGGGAGAAATTTTGGACATGCCTATGCTGCATTAAGGGGTATCCAATAAACTATTACCAATATTATTGTTTGATCATCAAAATAGCAAAAAAAGTCAAAAAATGGCAAATCTGGAAGAGAAATGACATAATACTTCTCCAGATTTGTACAAAATGTGCTCTTACCTGCTGGACTAATGGTCAGCCTAGGTGGTGAAGTCTCTGGGGTGACTAAAGATGGTGAAGTCTCGGCATCGACTCCTTCAACGGTGAGCTGACTCACTTCCTCACAAACAGACTCAACCATCTCTGAGACAAGATCGCCAGCTACCTTCTCAGCATCACCGCCACCGACAGGTGTTCCCCCTTCAGTAGAAGAGTTGTTCTCTAGTTCCAGGTCTTTCATTGCTGAGATTAGAGCATTTTCAACGAGAGACTGCGCGGTCGTGGCTATGCTCTCATCTGTGAGTTTAAAGGTACATAAATAGTATGAATCGATATTTAGACAACAACACAGGCATACTGCATACATGTACACATGGATGGCAAGAATATGCAATTATAATAAGTATTAAACACAAAGGTATTCTGTGCTGATATACTGCAAAATTGGGTTTGTAGGATGGACTGGTTACTAAGTTACAACAAGCCCATACAAGTACACATATTTCTAAACTACAGTATTCTCAATGTCATCTATTTGAGAATGGAAATTGTAAGTTCAAGATAAACAATTCTCCAATCTCCTGATTATGTTGGTACTGAGGTGGAACACACCACTTCTAAACTCTCTGAAGGGAATAGGTTTCATGTCTTCATGATTTGATTTTACTACATATTGATTATTGAGTAATAGATCAATATGAATAATTTAACACACACGAAGCATTTGACCGCACAAGAAACAGTAGGAACCTTATAATAGGGGAGCCACATGTCAAGTACGACGTCTGGCAACATTCCACTTCTTGAGATATATATATACTGTATACTGTGTTTACAAAGTTTCATGACTTTGACACCACTGTGGCCCTCAGATGACCTTTAGCCTTCACCAAAAATTGTAGTGTGCAGATCATCAGAGCAAAGTACCTTGCATATATACAAACTTTACCTACAGTTCTTGACATAAACAGCATTAACAACTTTAACCTTTTGCTGTCTGGTGACCCGAACAACCTTTAGAATCCCCACCAAAATCAATAAGGGAACACTGTACCCATGACAGGGAAGCCACATATATCAACATTACCCTCCTTGAGATATCATGCTTGAAACGTAGGGTATCACATGCACACAAATATTTACATGAATGAATAATAGAAAAAAATGAAATGAAAAATAAACATGACAATTACCTGCCAATTCCATAGCTAGATCCTCTGAAAGGCCTAGTTTTACTGCCACAGAGTCATCGCCATCAAGGAGTTGCACGACAAGCCTTCCATTCTGCACTTTGATTACTCTGGCCTTCAAGGTTTCACTTTCCAAGTATGCTTCAAACTTATTCAGAACTTCTTCTTGGGTGGTGGAGTCTTCCGGGATTCCTGCTAACCGACACTGGAATGAATATTCATGTTGTTCTTTGAAATTTGGGTGGAGTTCTTTCAACTGCGACATCTCGACGAGGTCTCCGTTCCCGTAGTCGACGAACGTGACCTCGGCCGAATTTTCTTCTAGATGATGGACCCTTCCCCGGTACCAAACGCCGTCATCTGCAAATTTGGCAACACAAGGCATTCCCAGGGTGACTGATGTCACGGTTGAAACATCGTTCGACTTATAAAATTCATCAACCTGAGAAGTAAAGTCCGCGACAGCATCTTCAAATTTTTGTAACTGGATGGCAAAGTCATTAAGAGCTGTAATGGAGGTGACATAGGCAGGTTCTAGTGACCCGGCCGGGATATCACACGTAGAGTAAGCACTAGGCACAGCAGGCATCTCAATGTTTTCTTCTAGACCCAAGGATGATGCAATTGAGTTGCCATCGTCCAGGATCTGGACTGTCAAAATGGTATCCTGACAGTCTACTACATAAACCTGGAGACTCTCACTATCCAAGTATTCTTGGAATTTATCCAGAATCTGCTCGCTCGCAACCGATGTGTCTACACCGGCCAGCTGACAACGCAGAGCGTATGCCGGGGTCGTCTTCAAGTCTTCCCTCAGGGACTTCAGCGACTTTGTTAGGACGGTGTCTGAGTTGCCATAGTCGACGAATAGAACGTCGGCATCTTCTCCATTTATAGAAGTCACCTGAGCACGATACCAAACCTCGTCCTCTGAAAACTTGGCGGCACATATGGTATCGACTTGAGCAGACTCGAGTCCAGGCATCTCATTGTTCTGATAGTGTTCGTCCATCTCGGCCGTTAAGTTGGCAACCGCGTCGCCGTCACATAGATGCTGAATATAAAACTCGGAGAGAGATGTAATGGATGTCAGGAATATTGACGTTCTGGTTCCAACATTGATCAGTGTTGATGTATAACCTGGATACATACTATTGGAGATAGGCTTGTGTTGTATTGCTACTTTCTGAGGTGTAGAGCTCGGTGATGGTTGTTGGTACTGGTTTAGATCTTCTTTTAACCCTAAACTTATTGCTGCAGATACGCCATTCTCTTGTATCTGAACATCGACAACTCCATCTCCCACTGAAAACACTTTTGCAACTAGCGTTTCTTTCTCCATCAGTTCTTCAAACTTTGCGAGTTTCTCTTCATCCTTTGCGATCTCTTCGTCAATCCCGGCTAGTCTACACTTAAAAACAGAGACTGGTATACTTCCAAACTCCTCCTTTAGCTCTTTGATGCTTGAGGCAGGTACTGAGTCCCCGTTACCATAGTCCACAAAAGTTACGTATACAGAGTCCTCCTCTGTTACTTCACCGATGACAGCTCGATACCACACCTCATCTTCTGAGAACTGTGCCACACAAGGTGTCCCAACCTTCACATCGGTGACAGATGGCACCTCGTTGTTCTTGTAGAATTCATCAACTTTACCAATGAGGTCATCGATCTGGTCAGCATGGCTGGTTAATTGGACACAGAAGTCACACAGAGATGTGACAGCAGTGATGAGTACGCCCTCTGTAGAACCCTCCTGGAGTTGATATGACGGGTATCCCGGGAATACCTGCACCGAAGATATCTCTAACTCGGTTTTCTTTCCTGATTCCGGTGTAGCATTCTGATCGGCAACAAACCCTCCCTGTACAAGTTTGTCAGCTACGTTCATGCCCATGTCCAAAAGATGAACTTTATGAACCACTTTTGCAGCCTGAGAGTTAGAGTCGGCTATGTTTATCACATCCATCAAGAGAGGTTTGTCCATAGTCTCTCTCTCAAAGAATTCACAGGCTTGCTTGCTCCATGTTCCTGATGTAGGTTGAATACCATCCAATGAGCACCCAATTGCCTTGAGTGTTAGGTCACTGTGTTTCTTTTGTAACACTTTGACTTTCTCTGTTCCAATCACATCCGTGTTGCCGTAATCGGGAAAGAAGACGGTAACCGTATGACCTTCCTGTTTAAGTATCTCTGCTCGGTACCACTTGTTGTCCTCTGTGAACAATGCAGCACACAGACTTCCCGCGGGTATCTCACCGGCACTGAGTAGCAGCTCAGCTGATGCCTGGCTGTACACACTCTGCATCTCCACCATCAGGTCATCCAACTCTTTGGTAACACTCGACGGTTGGCAAAAGAAATAACTTGGCGACACGACACTGGACACGTAGGCTTCAAATTTCTTGCCTACTTCGACTTTGGGGAAAACCCAATGTGTTCCTGCCTCTGCTGACCTCCTTTCCGGCTGTGAAGTCGGTTGATAGTCAAACTTTTTTCTGAGCTCTGCATTTATACTCAAATCCCCTTCCGATAGCGACACTTGGCAAGGCATACTTTTGTCATGAAAGTGACAGTTAAGTTCTTTCTCTAATGTCATCTCCTCAAGTGTGATTCCAATATCTGGAATGCCGGTGAGAGCAACGTCGTGGAGTTCACATTTAAATGCGATTGCTGGTTTATTCAGGAACTGTGGTAGTAGTTCCTTGAGTTCTTTCACGCTGCATAACGATGCATTTCCATAATCAAGGAATCTCACAGAGGCCTCCCCGGACTCTTGAACTCTCTCAACTACACCCCTATACCATTCGTTATCCTCTGAATACAATCCGCAACAAATAGTCCCAGGCTTTGCTTCTGCTAGTGCTTTCACCTCTTCTGCATAAGCAGCTTGGATAGCAGCGTGAATTTGATCTAGCGTATCCGTGGAGCTTTTTAACTGGAGATAAAATGATCCATCTTCCTGAACCTGTGTTATATATGCTGCACATTCAACCTCTGTGATCTCTGGAGGAGGCAATGAGGGCATCTTGTCATCCTCTACAGCTTTGGCTGTCATTTCAGAAACATCAATATCAACATCTCCAGATGTGTCACTTAGTTTGACCTCTAATCGATTCACATACTTCTTGAGTGGCTTCGCGACTAGCTGCTTCTCCATTGTGAGGGCTGTGAATCTTTCAATGACGTCATCAGAATACACGCCTGTCTTTGATATTCCAGAGAGGGAACACTGCATTGCCTGAGAAGGGAGTTTCAGGAGTTCCTGTGAAATGCTTAGTATCGATTTCAATGGAACTATCTCCTTGTTTCCATAATCAATGTAGACTACTTCAACATTATCTTGAAGTTTCTTCAAAATTCTTGCTCTATAGAGAGCACTATCAAGGCTTGATCTGGCGACACAGAGTTGTCCATTCTCCGTGTCGTTCATCGGTTGCAACTTTCCGCTGGCTACATCCCCATTTAGTGCATCCATAAGAGCATCGAGCTCTGCACACAGGTTGGCTTGTTGTACCCAAAATTTGGCTGGTGATTCTATGAATGATACAACCACATCAATGAACTCTTCAAGTACGATAGATTCTTCTTGATGCTTAATATACTGCCATACAATGGGTGCAGGAGAAGTAGATGGAGCAGCAGGCAAAGGAGAAACAACCGCAGTAGATGCAGAAGATTTTCCCCACTCCTCCTCTGACTGTTTGGGTTGCTGGCTTACTCGAGGCACTGGTGCACTGGACGGAGGAGCGTGCTTGGATTGGAAAGGCTGTCTTTGAGGTTGAGGTGGGGACCTGCCCTTGAAGGTTGTGTTTGCTGCAGGTTTCGGTGAAGTAGGCGACCTTGGAGATTCCGACCTCTTACCCCGTGGAGGTGTTTGCAGATTAGCTGCGGGTGCACTGATCTTCGGCGCCTCTTCCTTTGGTACCTTTCTCAGGATGTCCACTACAGACTTCCCACCGTCAAATGTTATGTCTACTTCAAACACTCCATTCGCAGTGCTGACGGCTTTGCAGCTGAAGCACTCCACCTGGTCGATCAAATTTCTCAATTTCCTGACTCTTGTCGCTCCTTCCAAGTCCTTTGCACCTCTGAGACTACACTTGACAGCTACCACTGGGATCTTCATGATCTCCTCGTCGATCTCTTTGATACAAGAGACGGGGACGAATTCAAAGTTACCGTAGTCTACGAAGCAGACATACACACGATTCAGCTGCTTGTTGGTTACGATGGCGCGGTACCAATTCTTGTCCTGCTGGAACTGAGCGACGCATGCCATACCGAGGCGAGGATTCTTGATGGCTAACTGATTCTGCTCCAGCCTACTATACTTTTTATCTAGCTTCGTCATCAAAGATTCTAAGTCACCGGTAGTGAAGGCTGGTTGACACCAAAGTTCAAACAAATTTTCTACATGTGATATATAGACATCCACTGCCGGTCCAACCTTTAACTCTCTCTCCTTGAACTGACCAATCTCCCGAGGAGGAGAAGATGATTGTGATGCAGGTGGTTGCGGTTGTGGGGATCTCTTTCCTCTTCCCTGAGGTGATGATCCCCTCTGAGGAGGATGTCTGTCTCCTCTTGGAGAAGTCACAGAGGCAGGAGGTTGGAAAATCTCATTAATACAGAGGTCTGTCTCGGTCACAAGTTTCACTTCATAGTTGTCACCACTTCTGGTACCAAACTCCACTTGTAATTCGGTATCACCACACATGTCAGAAAACTTGTTGATATCGCCGTCTACCCAGGAGCGCATGGGAACACCTTCTAAGGAACATGGTATCCCCTGTATGGGAAATGCCAGAAACTTACTCGGTAAAGATCTTATCGAACTGGACTGCAATGTTTCATGGTTCCCAAAATCGACAAAGCGCACTTCTACATCTCCCGATCTCTTCAATCCGGTAACTACTGCTCTGTACCACATTTGATCATCTGAGTACTGTGCTACACAGGGAGCCTGAAGCTTTGGTTGAAACGCTGATGCTGGAGCAGTCTCTTCGATGTGCTTGTTGAGTCCATCCATCATATTTTGCAAATCTTGAGCAGATTTGACGGGTTGACAATGAAAGAGGTTTGGGCTTTCGACATTGCTGACATAGACTTTCATCTTTTCGTGTCGTCTTGGTTCAACACGGATAAATTCCTCTCCGACAGAATGCCGTGTTGCGTTACGTGGTCTCACAGAGCCACACAATGCCTGAAGTTGTTTGTTTATGTTGACTTTGTTGGCTTTATCAATCAGTTCGACGACAAAAACACTGCCCCCGGACTTGCAAATTCTAGCCTCCAGTTCATTCTCTCCTACAAGCTCCTCAAATTTGGCCTTCATCTTCTCAGCAATCTTGGGAATTTCTTCAACTTGCTCTAGCTGGCATCTGATACTTTGCACTTCCAGGTCTAAAAAGTTTGAATCTAACTGCTTGACTTTTGCCAAAGGCAATGTATCCGTATTGCCATAATCCACAAAATGTACCTCCAAGGACATGTCCAAAACTTTGGTCACTTCAGCACGATACCAAACTTCGTCCTCAGAAAACTGCGCACAGCAAACTGTTCCAACATGGACATTTTTCAACTTATTATCCCTTGGGCTTCTTGTGGAATAATCCTCTTGAAGTATGGCACTCATCTTTTCAAACTGCACTGATTGAGACAGAAGCTGGCAAGCAAAGTTATTACTAGTCTGTATATCTGTAACAGTTACAGTGTACTTAGAGCCTACGGTCAAATTTGGATGCCTAAACTTAGCTGCTGAAT
>JXUT01148915.1:0-21045 GCA_000934455.1 Apostichopus parvimensis | reverse complement strand
GGATTTATGAGGCATCAGGACATTTTTCTAATATAAAAGACTTTCCTCACGAAGAAGAGAGAGTGGGATGGAAAAAAAAAAATAAAAAAAATATTGAGCATGAAACAAGGACTTAAATCAAAGTCTCTTCATAATAATATAATATCCTCAACAACTCTGTATTGAAATGACAAAACAATGAAAGATGCAAAGGCCGAATCTTCTTCTTCGTTAGTCTGTACGTTAACATATCATGTCCTCCACACGAAATGTACAAATACCACAAATTTGTATAATAAATCTTAACTGGGGAATGCAAACCCTTGGAAGGATAAAAAGTAGTTCGGTATAATTTGGAGGGTTCTAGGATCAAACCAAATACAGAAAAGGTATTCACATATGAGGGTTAATGAACTAAACTGCTAAAATAATAATAACAAAATAAAATTTAAAAAAAATATATATTAATAAAAAAAATTAATAAAAAAAAATCATAACTAAAAAAAAGAAGGCCACTGCACCTCTTTAAAATTCTGCTCGCTAACACTACTGGAGGTAGCAACTAATACAGAATTTTAAGCTCGATACTGCAGAGACAGTCTAAAAGTGTGACTATAAGAAATCTAAGAGGGTCAAAAAGTTGTTTGAGTGGGTACCAGCAGAGTGAAGAGAAGCAAGCAAAGAGACCAAACTAATTTGTTAGATATGTTAACCCAGAGCTACAGTATGCATGCATGCACTAGGCGGTAAAGCCATTTTAAATGCGATTTTTGTGTTAGTAGTTGAAATATTTTCAATTAAAGAGGTAGTGTCGTTTATATATATATATATGTAGAAGCCATGCAGACTGCCTGAACAGTCTCTCTCACATACCAGGAGTTGGAGAAACCAATTTCAAAATTCTTTTCATGTCATGTAAGCTTGGATGGAAAGAGAACAGTCATAAAAAAAGGAAAAGAAAAAAAAAGGAACATTCAAATTAAATCGGCCAACAGCGATGATGATGAATAAGATGAAGAGAATAGAAAAGAGAAAAATGTAACATAACGACTCTGATGCCAAAATGCTACAAAAGGATAAAAAACCAAACCTGAAAAACTAAGCTGATATTTAACTACATGTCTTAATTTAATGAACAAATTCTGCTACTATACCACTAATGATTCATGCAAATTCAAACTAAATTTAACTATTTATCAAAAAAAAAAAATCTTGACTTGGAAGGTATGAAGATACATATTATAACCATTTACTTATATTTTTTTCTCCCTACACTGAAATTGTTTGCGGGTAGAGATTTAGAAGTTTGCTATTAAATTATTGATTCACACTCTCATACACTTACAATGTGTTAAAAGCTGGGAATTCTAGGTGACCATACTCGGGCCCTCTCATGTTTATAACGTTTACCATCACACAAGCGTTATCAGTAGATGAACAGAATGTTACCAGTTTTTTTTCTTCTCTTTTTGAGGTAACATTCTCAAGAATGTAGCACAATATGTTAAAAGTTTGGATTTTATGGTTTATCAAATATATATCCTTATTTTTGACATGTATGTTTATTAAAACTTAGCATTAAAAACTATCGAAAATGAATGGCAAATAATATCAATTGGCAAATTCGATCCTTTCTATGTTAAGACCATGAGGAAAGTGCTCCCAGGGTTTAAGGCTTCCTAAGAAAACATTCTGGCAATACGACGTCATGCAAAACAGATTTTTCATTTCTCAAAAAATGAATAAAAACAAGGGAAAACGAAACAAACAAGTTATCACAAACATCCTTGAAAAAGTAATCAAACGCCTTGACCTTCTTCAACTTGAACCAACTTGACTTCAAAGGGGGGAAATTCCCTTTCCTTTCAGAGCCCTTAATTAAAATGAAATGCAATTCCCCCTCCCCCCCCACCCCAAAAGCAATATTTAACTTGTACAATATCAAATGACAAGCTGATTTTTTAAAAAGAATTGATAAAAAGTTGAACTCTCCGTTCATAGGACAGTAACTAAATATAAAAACGTAAAATGTTACAAAATTCTCACATTTTACATTGTTAAATCAAAATCTGTAACCATAACACAGTGTGTGCTTGGAGCTAAAATTAACATTTACAAACTACTGTAATATATCGCAAACTTTACAATAACTATTCAGCTCATATAACAAAAAACTATAACTGAGGGTCCTAAGGGTTTCCCATTGAAATGTCCTAAATATTCACAGAATGAAGTGGTGTGTAACAACATGGTGTTTGGACATGAAAGAAAGACATTTCCAAAGATGACCCTAAATTGAACAACAAGATGACAAATTCTCCTAACTAGCAGAGGAAGGGGGAGGGGTGGGTGTGAGGGAGGGATGGGATGGGGTTTCATGATTCTTACCTTCTTAGAGAAGCAGATGATGGGCTAGGTTCAAGTGATTTGCATGTGAGGTTAGGATAGACTGCATCTCCTGTAAGTGGAAAGAGCAATATGACTTAAATTTTTAGACAGATTTTTGCCAATAATCTGACAAAATTGAATGTAACTTTTAAAGAGAGATTAAAACAGAAACAGTGAATTTATCAGCACTATAAGGTTTAGGATCAAGTGGAGTTCTTAGATGATATCGTATGATATGTACCTACATAGGAACATTACTCGTCACATGAATGTGCAATAGTCTCTTGGTTCAGTGGGGGCTCAAAGCCAGCCTGGGGCCATGCCCCACCCCCACCCGCCACCCCCTACAGACAGCTATGCCTCCCACCTTAACTACCATAATGTGCAAAAAAAACTTCACAATTAAGTTACAGGAGTTACACTGTGCCTCTCCTTAAATTGCTGGTGCACCTTCGACTCAAAATTCCTGACTATGGACGGGTCTGATTCGGAAGAACATGCATGACCTTTGACCCAACAATTTATGAATGGATCATTAACAAAAACATTCTGCATCATTGCACGATGAGACAATGAGATGGGCAGGTGGTGCCATAAATCGGAGGGGAATAGGGGTACATTAGGGGAGGGGTAATCTTAAATCTGCTCACCAGGGTGGGGATCTGACAAACTGCTATTCAACAGACGTTGCTGTATGATACGATCCATGTATCCTGTATTGTAGAGCTTGTCTTCTTGACTCTGTGGATGCTGCTCTTGGTTTTTCATCTTTGGCTTGTGAATTAAGTGGGATTGTTTCCTGTTTGGACTGTGGGATAGGCTTCTCCTCTTAGGGATGGAAGACTTCTTAGGATGCTTTGGTAACACATTAGATCTAAACATGCCAATACAGAAAAGCAATAATAAATGTCACCAAAAATAATAAATAAATAAGTAAAAAATAAAATGAAAGGAAAAATCACATCTTCATATTAAAAGAGAAATGGAACACAACGATTTTAATAAAGCCTTTGAGGGGGTATGGGTCTGATTTATATACTAGGCAAAACATGTGTTTCTAATGCACAAAAGTGAAATGCCTCCACTTTATGAACTGTTTATCATTGCAAAATACCTCATTTTCAATTTAATGTGTTCGGAAGTAATTAACAGGATACCTCCTTCCTGACCCAATGTTTTGGGTCGCAAAGGATTTTCGATGGGTCGTGAGATCATGTCAGAAATTCACAGAAAAAATGTCAACTTATCTTTATTCAAAGCATTGGAATACTAGACAAGATCTCCCCATGTGCAATCCAAGATCGATCAAGTTGTGGCAAGGAAGCAGAGCCCACCCCCCCCCACCCCTTCCCATCGAATTTAGCAACCACATTTCAGTGGCATTGTAATAATAAATAGGGTGAGGGGACTGGGGATCATCAATGAATCATCAGCTGAATGTCAAAAAGTTTTGGCTGGGTCATGACCTACAATTATTATCAAACTGCTGATATAAAGGGCACACTACTTGGGATTCTCAGATTCTGTCGTCACAAAAAATTGGATGCAAAATTATTTATCAAATCTGTTAAAGATTAATATCAGCTTACTGAGCAGGTTCCTGTTTGGTATTATTCTTGCCGTGCCTCATCTGTAAATTGCTGTTTTTTCTCTGGATGAAAGATCTGAACATTGATTGATCCTTATGATGAGTACTGCCGCCACCCACCGGTTTGATTAACTGCGTGGTCTGCAAATAGTTATTTAATATGAGGAGAATTGTCAAAGAAATAACAAGCTAGACTGTAGGGACTTAAAACAGAACTGTCAACTAAAAACATTTCATACCCTAGCACATTTGGTGACATTTTTTTCTTTTCTGTAACATTTACAAATAAGAAGAAAACACATGCAACAAAGTAACACAGAACAGAGTAAGAAATACATAGGACATAGTCAAAACACACAGGACATAGTCAAAATACATAGGACATAGTCAAAATACGTAGGAGATAGTAACAACACAGAGTAAAACTGCATGCCTGATGACACTTATCCTAACAGGATCGTCCTCAGTTGCAAATTCTTTTTTCTCTTTTTAAGTTTAGTCTCTTAAGATCCTGCTAGAATTGAAAGGTGAGGCCCTTTAACCTTTTTATACATTTAACTACACAGTCTTCCTTTTTATTATAGATAAGCAATTCGTTAACAAGGAGTAACACATCAAGAATTAACTTGATTCTTGAAGATTAAAATATAAAGAAGACCACAAAGTGAGAGTATAAGGATAGCAAGTTTTTGAACCCGTATTTTTATTCCACGCACTTCACATTGTTATCATTAATGATAGACGAGGGTAAAGTCGATCCAGTTCATATGCTATGCAAATAACTGAGGTACTGTGAGGGCAGCATTCTGGGTCACAAATTAATCATAGTTATGTCACAGAGACATTAACAACAGCTGAGGCACAAAATATTCACTAAATTTCGATGACAATAATTTTGATAAGTTAGTCGCTTGCTATTTTCAATAAAGAAACATTACAGGTGAGAGCTAGATTATCAAATTTTCTTCGATCTGACTTTGAGTATGTGCGTTGGGCAAGAAATACAAAACTTTTCATTGATTTCATCAATTTTGTAACAAATATGAATTTTATACATGTGGAAAAAGACAAGACGAGAATGATCAGTTATTGTGTAAGAAAACTGATAACTGTCAAGCCATTCACTATCATAGCGTAAATACTGTATCCATTGTACTTAACAAGATGTTAATATTTTTTCAACATTCAATATTTTCAACATATTTTCAACACATTTTCAACATATTCAACATTTTGTTGAATGTCTAGTCTGCCATGTTGCAATCTATCCTAAATCTCTTTCAAACATTAAGGATCCTTGTTAATATAGCATTAGTTTGTTACATTAATTAGCATCATAACAAACTCCTCCTTTCAAGAAAACATGTTATTTCGAAAAAGCAAAAAGAAAAAAAGAAGAAATTATCTGACAGTATACACAGAATATAGTTTAAACTTGAAGGCTAAACCTGGTTTTCAAGTTTGCCATATGTTTTCTACACTGTTACTAATGGAACACAGCCAGCCACTTTTACATAATTGGCTGTTAGTTGCATGCATAATGACCTCATAAATATTCATGTACAAAGATTGCCTTACCATCTGAGGTACCTGCATCACTACTTTGCTCATGGGCCATTGTGTTAGTCGATTAATGTGCTGGTAAGTATTGCGGAGAGCAAACGCAGAGTGAGGGCGCTGCAGAACATTCACTGCTCCAAGGTGAGACTGTATAACAAGGGTTAACAAGCGAGTAGTAGGTGCATGCAGAAACGTGAGGGGGATAAAACAAATTGCTGAAAGTGGCAGAAAAGGACTGAATAAACACAAGTTTTGTAAAAATTTTTACAATATTCAGAAAGGTTATAAGAACAAGCAGTTCATAAACTTAAAAGATTTAAAACAATTAAAACACTTAAAAAAAGGAAAGGTTTAAAACAACCTTAAATAATATTTTACCAAGGGATTACATTCTTAAATTGAATTAGTTGTTCCTCTTTGTCACAAATGAAGAAATGCAGCAAACTTTGGACAGGAGAAATCATATGAATGCATTAAATCTGTATAAATGTTTGCTAGTACACTAAAGCAAAGATTGCCATTGTAATAGTCAGTACAAAGTACTATGTACCTTTTCTATGGGATGTATGATCTGAGAGTTGTTGTGTTTAGTTGCATACTGCCCTCTATCAGGGGAGGACATGTTTATTACACGACAAAAATGTTGGGGAAAATGAATCAGTCAAATAACAGGCATACTGCCCTCTATGGGTGGAGGACATGTTTATTACATGACAATGAAGATGGGAAGATAAATGATTCAAATCACAGAGGAATCTCTTCTCCATGTTTACATAATATAAATACAACAAAAATTACAGTAAAGTGCTTAGAATTTTATCTGCATTTTTGTTGTTTTTTGTTCCTATTAAAGGTGCATTGTTGGATACTGGTAGTGGATAATCCACGAAAATCAAGGTAAAAGAAATATGGGTAATCCATGGATTGATGGCAAGAACTAAATTTACCATGACTGAACCAATCTCACATTGGGATCTTTCATGCAACTTGTTACTTGTTCAAGTCTCACCAAAAACATGGATGTAAACTTGAAAATGTTCGTTGTTTTTCCGTAGTACGAAAGTGCAACATTTTTTTATTGTGAGAACATTTTTCTGACCTTTCTGTGACCATGTGGCTATGGAGCACTAATGCTCCACCACTTCTTAGGAATACTGATGCTGTGCAATGGTATAGGTTATTATAATATCGGCCTGGATGGGCGGTTAGTATCTTTACTACACTCAAAACAGCCACATACATGCATGTGGGGGGAAGCTGAATGACTTGGTAACGTTTACTTGGTAACTAATGGATAGTAATGACTTGGTAACTAATGGACTTTTTGTCCATTGGCTATCAACTTGACAGATCCAGCTCATTCTTAATGTTAGTGTCATAGCAAGGTTGTTGTATTCAAATAAACATGCAACAGTAAATGGAGGTTTTACTTTGTGGTTAGTTGGGTTATGTGGACCATGAGACAAAAAGGTCCATTGAAAGTTGTACAAACGGGCCAAAAGACAGACAGTAAAGATCATTCTGATGCATCATGGTGAGAATATTTGGCCAGGCTGAGCCTGTAAATGTTAATTCGTTCTGACCTTCGTTACACTCATTAATATAATCGACAGATTTGAGGATATTCTTTGTTCTCAAACCATGATCCTAAGCAGGCCTTTGGGTTTCATTGGCATCGACAATCAAGCTAAAAAGTGTACACCATTGTGGCAGTTTCAAATTGGATTATAGTCCGAATTCCAAAGACCAGACATTTTGTAAAAGTGTGAAAACTTTGCAGAATTTCGGGCGAGAGTTATGAGGGAAAAATGTCAAAGGAAAGGACATTTCCCTGAAAATTTGGTGCAAGAATAATCACAAACTGATATATTAATATTGTCATTGGTTATCTCTTGCTACAGTAGTGGAATATTTAAGCCAATAATAACAAAAAAGGTATTAGTGTGCTGATTATTCAAACAATGACAATGCAAAAAAAAAAAAAATATCAAATGCAGAAATTAACTTCGCTTTCTATTTCTAACTTGTTTGCATTTCATTCCAGGGCCAAAATTTGAAATGAAGGAAAGTGAGAGGGAGGCATATAGGAACAGAAGAAACTCACCTTCTCCCTATTCAAGCCAAATTGACCAGCCATAGCACTGTCTGGTCTCTGCTCCAAGACCTGAACCACCATGTGATTCAACAGACCCTGAACGACCGAGGAATCTTCTCCGAATGCTCTCTCCTTTTCCTCGTTTAAGTTTTTGGCGTTGCGGACGTTTTCGATCTTCTTCGATACGAACTGATCGCCGCCCGTCTGTCGGCCTCTGCCGTTAAGGGAACCCGACCTCGCCCTTATGATGGAGAGGCTGGCATTGGGCGGTTTATGGGTCAGAGGGAGGGAGACTAAATCCAAGTCCTTCTGCTTGCTGGAGATTCCTGGAGGATGGGACTTGTTCTGGAGGGACGGAGTGATAGGTTTCTCAAAAGACTTGGACGATACGCTGTGAGCAGCTTTCGCTTTCGAATTTGAAGAGACCGTTGGCTGATTCGACGTGATTTTCTTCTTTCTCTCGATCGATGCTTTTGTTTCTGCAGGAATATAAGAAAAAAAGTGGTAGTTTGTAATCTAGTTAAGTGCTAGGATTTCAATATATAAAAACACAAGAAAAAACTATGTGCGCAACTTTTTACCCCTGTACCAATCCATCATTACCCACATTGTACTTAACTATCCCATACACTCATATCCACATATCATACATATTCACATATGTGTGTAGATAATTGTGCTGTGAGTGAACTACTGGTCAAGTCCAATGAATGAGAACAAAAAGCCAAAAATATCACAATTATCATCGTCATTACCAGTATATACCATCCAGTTTAAACAAATTTTTTTCTACACTGTACTGTCATGTCCCGCTTCAGAGCACTCGTATTGTCAGTATGAGCAGTATGAATATCATGTTTCTATCTGAGCAAGGTTAGGAACTGTTTGTACTGCCAATACAAGTGCTTAGAAGCATGATATGGGAGGAGAGTTTAGAGAGGTTATAAGCATTTGGAAAATTGCCCCAACTGGCTGGTATAAACATAACTACTGTACCTGTATCTAAACACATCTGTCAATAATGTATATTATTTTGCCCTGAGTGATCCAATTGACTTATATATAGTTTATACTTGTTCTGTAATAATCAGGTAATATGATGCAATAATATGTTTAAACATATACCCTATTCTGTGATTACCTGTACACGTAACTTCTCGTAAACATACGTAGGTAACTAATGCGATGATTACGCATCGAAACACGCGCGGGCGGAATCATCCGAGCAGATTTATAAACTCATTGCTAGATGTAATTCTACTCGTTTCGTGCTTGGTTTTCCTTCATCCGGCGTTTTCTTACCTCTGACCGGTCCGAGATTCTTTGACACGGAACTCTTTTTAACCGGAGAACCGGACGGCCTTGGTGTTACCCTTCTGCCAAACGCGACAGCTCTGGTATCACCCGCGACCAGCCTTGGCCTCGACACCATGTTTAGGTTATGACGACTTGTTGCTGTTGCCACCAGGCTAAACAGAGGAGCAATGGAATCATTTAAATAACTTTGGGGCAGATCCAAGATTTTTAAAAGGATGGGGTGTGGTCCTGAGGTCAACAAACCCGAATCCTATGTATGGGGGTGAGGGGTGGGGGAGGTTCTGTGGGTCTTCTCACAGAAAAATTAAAAGTTGAGTCCTGAAATGCTTGATTCTGTGGCATATCTAGGCTATAAACTTAGGCCTTTAATTTGGGTTTACATGCAAAGTTGTGCTAATAACTTCTATAAAATATTTTGTGTGGGGTTGAAAAGGGAGACAGGTGTACACCCCTACCCTCCCCCTGGTTCCGTGCCTGACTTGACTTCCTTCAACTTCTTTTCCAACATTTTCTTTTCAAACAAAGACTCAACACTTCCATTAGCATATTTAAATATTCCAACACCTTACCTTTTGATGGCAAAAAAGAACACACATACTTACAATTTTTTAATTCAAATGGCTAACACAATTTACATATATACATTAGTGATACTTGAATTCTTAACAATGTTGAAGTATTGATAAAACAGGATCCAAAGAAATACCTAATTCATAACTATTTGAATTCTTGCCTCATCATTTAATGTGCAGATTAACAAGAGAGCAGTTAATGAAATTGATTCCATTCTCAGACAAATTTCATATTAATGTTTAAGTCACATGGAAATAAAATGAATTGGAAAACTTTGTAAATTTTGTTCTTTATTTATTTTTTTTGTAATAAAATCAGGCTAGTCAAAATTAATGACCTACCTTGTAATGGGATTCAATGTTGAATATGCATTCACAAATTTATCCAAATTAACTCAAAAGTTGCCTTAAACAATGCCACAAATAAAGGGAATCAAATATTCATTTTTTAAAAAAAAATTCTTCCTTATTTTTTATTGAATTTATTTATTTTTGTGAGCAAACATCATAAAAAAAACAAGTCCCAAGTTTTTTTAAAATATTGAGACTGCAAACCTGTAAATTGTTTTTTTTCCTCTAGTTACCTTGATGTTTTAGATGCTACCCTGGACATCTTCTTTGGCAAGGACGGTGCTCCCCTCATACTCCGCAGGTACCTCTGTACCCAAGCTCTGATTCCATGAACACTGTTGTACTCCGTGGATGCAAGTCTGGACCAGGGATTCGAGTCTGTGAAATCCAGAGCCGCAACTGCAAGTGCTCTCCCAACCTAACCCGAAAAGTGAGAAAATATGAAATGGTTAAATATATACGTGAAAATGGAAAAAATACAGAAAAAAACAGTGACTTGAGAAAGAGTTACCTTGAACTGTTTCAGATGGAGACAGCTATAGACTCTGCCTCTTCTGATCATGAACTTACAGTAAATGAAAAGTACATTCCATCGTAAAGTGGAAATGGATCAGAAAGCTGAATTTATAGTTAACGATTCAAAAAAACAACAATAGCTTTTCCTGCTTTTTGATTAAAACAGGAAGCAAACAAACATACAAAAAAAAAGAAAGGAAAAATTTATGCTTATCAAGGATCATTAACAAACCAATTATTACTAACAGTTTAACAGTTTGTCTGAAAGGACACATACAATCAAATCTCTTTTGTTCTATTTGTGATGGAATTCTTTGATGAAGAGCACGTTTACTAAGGAGATGTGTCCCTGCACCCTGACTGGCTGTCTCCCTCCTCACAGACTTATTCTGCTACCTTCAGTGAGCTCTATATCATACACAGAAGTTCCCTCAAGAAAAGTAACATTATCTGCCTAGGTTCATGGGTTTATGAAGATAATTTTTTTTCTAATGTTGTCTTAAACTTTCTTCATTAAACTTTCATTGGGATCTGCTCAATCTCTTTGTATCTACATATTAATAATTCTTCAATGTATTGTTGTATTAATGTTAACTCTTGGCATTAATTTTCTGTTTTGTATATAATTGTACACACTGCAAAAGACTGAAATATAGTAAACAAACTACTTTTATACAACATTTCAATCATCAAATCTCACACTGAAAGATTTTCCTCCCCCAAAAAATTAATATATAAATTGTTATTTTTACGTCTTCAAAATGGGCGATGGAATACTTTGGTGGGAAGCCCGCTACCTGCGGTGGTGTCGCCCTGCCGTCATCCATGCATGCAGGAGCTAGAGAATTCATGAATCGTCCCGTGTTGTAATTGCACTCAAGGGTATAACTGTTGATAAGCGGAGGGAGAGAATGAACATCATCAAAAAGCTTAGTATGAGAAAGTTGTTTCAAGACCTGTCTTCAATGAAACCTCCTTATTTCCACTTACAAACTTTAGCCAATTCCAGAGTATAATCAGGGAGGGGAGATGGGGTGGAGGCCCTCCAACCACTGGCAGATTGGCAAAATATTACCAAAAAACATCCTAGTTTACAGCACATTATCATATAGCATGCATCTGCCGTACGACCTAAACAGTAAGAAACATTTGTCAAAATTGTTTCAAAAGTTGCAAAATATAGCACCATTTCGTTGCATCTGGAGCAGCCTCCATTTTACCAAAATTTATAAATGGGGAGGGGGCAACCGAACCCTTTGACCACTCTTCTAGATGACATAACATCTTAGCCCTCCCCCTCCCACCCATAAAAAAAAGGTGGTTGCTCCCCTGGTCTACAGAGAGATATTGACAAAAGCATTCTCTATGTACACTTTCATGTGGAGTGTTAGCTCAGTGGTTAATGCCGGTGCCTTTCAATCATAAGGTCCCGAGTTCGAGTCACTCCAAGATTAACGTATGTCGTTCAGTTACAGAGTTGTTGACAATTGACAATTCATATTCATGGACGTTAAATATGAATATAAGAGTCTGACTTCGGTCAGCTTGCGGCTTTGATAAGCCAATGATGGCTTCTTCGCGAGTTCCTGCTTGCAGGAGGATCTAAAATACATACATACGTACATACTTTCTTCTTCCAACATGTATTTTAATGTGTAGAATCTTGCCAGAGACATCAAAAGAAACAAAACCAGCAGCAAATTCACTCACCTGTGGATGATACCGGTTGACTTGAGCATGGCTACTCTACCGCTGCCTTCCTTGGACATCCCATCCCGTTTGTCCTTCGAGTACATGTTCTTCTCCGAGAAGTTACAGCCGTCAAAGTCGAAGTGGGAAGAATTCAAGGAGATCAGCTTCGGGAAGAGGACGTTCTCCACTTGCTTCTCCTCGTCCCGGAGATGGTTGCCGTAGATGAAACATCCACGTTTGGACGCGTGCCCGTGGAGGTCCACGTAGAACGCGATGCCGCTCTCATGCCACGGAATCGACAGGCTGTCGACGCTGTTGGAATTGTTGCTGTTGGTCCCTGTCGTCGTCGTCGTCAGCAGCGAGAGTTTATCCATGCCGTGGCAGAGATCGTCGTCCTCGTCATCCGATTCAACGTCGACCGTTCGTTCCGATGGTCCAGAGTCTGTCCTTACGGTAGAGTGGCTCGATCTACACCTAGGACCGTGGTCCATTTCACTACTTTCAAAGTCTTCTAAACTGCTTTGAGGAGTCCTGCCCAGAGAGCCAGACCCGTTACCTTCGTAAACTATCGTTATTGCATTCGGTTTACTATTTGACGACGTCATGTCATCGTTATCGACCTGTTGGACGTCGAGCTGTGAGTTACAGTTTGTCTTCTCCCCAAGAGAAGGGAGGGCGACTTCAATCGTTCCGTTCGATTTTTGACTACCAGCTCCAGACTTGGAGTCATCGACTGCTGGCTCAGAAATTGGCTCGTTTATGACTCTGGAATGCTTATGATGGTAAATGACTAGACTCTTTGCAGCATACACTGAAGGGTGGAATCCAAAATCTGGATTCGTGTACATTCTATTTAAGTTAACGCCTCTTTGGTCGGTTCTGTAATGCCCTCGTTGCACCCCGTCTGGATTCAAGAGGGGAACCATCTTAAACACGTATTGCCTTCTCAGCTGCTGTGACCGAGGATCCTTGGAACGGAGTATAAAGTCCAAGAATCCGTTGAAAACAAAACTCGCAGGTGTCTCGCCAGGATGAACTCGGCTGCTCAGGAAGTAAACCTTATCACCGAAATAGGGAGAATTACAGAGATAAAGTTGAAAACAAGATGTGTACAACATTGAATGAAGAAATACAATAAAAAAGATTCTTGTTGAGATCGTTATATTACTGATTTGTCTTCACAAGAACTTTGAATCAACAATCTTTTTACTTTTATACAGTAAGTCAATGGGCCTTTTCCACTCAGTTAACTCAATGACACGGAAATCACACACTAACAGCCCATTGATTTGGTCGCGTGGAATCAGACTTGCTTTAGTCGATTACAGTTATGACTTAAATTAAGGGGGAATGTTCATACGGAACCCCTTAATAGAAGTAGTAACCTCCCCTTTGGAAACAATATCAGTATTTGGAACAAAGCAGTGACGTATCATGTCATATGGCACATACCACCGAAGGAAAGGGGGGGGGAGGGTGGGTATACTAACTGTATCACTTTAACTGAGCTCAAGAGAAGGCTGGTAATACACCCCAATTCATACAGAAATGTGCAAATACTATAAACAATTTGTTCGCGAAACTACTAAAATAAAAGTTACCCAAAATTATATTGTTTCATCACTTCATGACATCTCACGAGCAAAAAGGAACAGTTTAATCGCACAAAAGTTCGTGCCCACATCTTTGATTTCTGAAAATCATAATCATATCAAAACTAAAAAGGAACGAGAGAAAGAGACAAGAAAGCTATATTACTTACTCTTTTGCCTTCATATTTGCGAGCCCTTGGGGTGGTCATATCTGTAAAGAGTTTGTCCAGCCTAGGTTCATGGTGGTCAGTGATGCCGTGGTAAGAAGACACTGTAAGTAGATCCACTCTTAGCCCGTCCAATGAATGGCAGAGTAATTCTCTGTGGTAGTAGATCGAATCTAGAGAACTGCAGAAGGAACGGAAAAAAGAAAGAAAAAGAGAATGATATCATGTCTTCACTTAGAAACAATTTGACAAACAATGTATTAGTAGCCTGTTATTTCTTAGGAATATCCATTATTTTGAGACAGATTTGAAAGGATTTAACTTTAGCCTGCAAAAGTAAATAAAAAAGACGTACCTTCAGGTTCCTAACTCTATCTTCCAAAAGACACAAAATTTACAACACAGATTCCTTCAACCCAACCCAACATAACATAATTAAATTTGAGCAAGGCAACTTAAAACCTTACCATTTACAATGGATCTGCAAACAGAAGTTTGTGTATAGAATTTCATACCAACTTTACACATTAAAAAGGGCATGCAATCCCTCAACTGAAGCCTGTGGTTGAAACAAAATGCTAACTCTTGGCTAGTGGCCATTGCAAAAAGGGCACAACCGCAGGCAAATGGAGTGCAAACATATTTACGGATGCAGAAGCAGGCCAGCTGTGACATAACCATTTCTCAAATGAGTCATAAAAACGCTGAGAAAAGTTTCAGGGGAATGCCATCATTCATGTTCCTGTTACATGTAAAATCTTAAGATATCATTACAGTTGCTTACAGTATCATGACATGTTTTGCGAAGACAATGTGACAAAATAGCCTAATGCTATGATTTGTGCATCTTAACTGTACCATAGGCGGATCAGTTTTTACACAGAGTAAGTGGCCTTAATAGTATTGGAAGCTCCTGAGAACATCTTCAATTGTTGTGTACAATGAGTATGGAGTATGCTAAAATCTTTTTAAATGATTTTTCCTGAGCAATAGGCCAATAAAATCATAAAAAAATATCTATTATCGGCTTGCAAACAACTCTCTGTATTATATATGTGAATGTATTCAGGGATGTATGTTAGTACTGCGGAAATTCAATTAGTCCTGATGTACTGCAAAATATTAGCTCCTAAATGCTGAAATACTCAAAGTTGCTTCTAAGGACCATCCAAACATGAGACATTCTTTGTCAAATCTGCCTGTGAACTTTTACACTTTATAACACTTTAAAACACTTTATAACACTTGTCCGTCTGACTAGTTGGAAAGGAAAGTTAGTTTTCCGAAACAAAATTGGTCGTCTCGTTGACGTTTAGAAAATGTCGCCCTGCCTGCCGATCGTTTTGAAATATTTGCTCATCCCAGGCAGTCTATATCATTAACATGTCACCGTAACCTAACGTAATTGTTAAATGCATCTCACCTTGGTGTTCCAGCCTCCTGGCAGTAGTTAAACTGTTGATCTAACTCTTCCAACATATTCTGGCACTCAGTGTATGAAAACGGATAGCAGAAAGCAAAATAAACTGTCGAATACCGATACTCGAATCGGTAAGTGAACGCCATGATGAACTGTCCGTCCACTGTCTACAAAGAGGTGGAGATATTATGGAGGAAAGAGAAAGTAAGATAACCACAGGGCTTAAAACACCAAATCTGGAACAATTTTAAGATTGCGTTTAATACCAAGGAACATTTATATTGCAACTGCAGACCTCGCAATTGTGCGGGGTTTTAGGCTTTTAGGAAAAGCATGAACAGTACGTTATTTTTAACGGGTTATTGTGAACATTGTTCCTTTAAAGAAGGTGCAGTCAACAGAAGCAACTTTGTGCACCCGAACTAAAGTCAAGTTCGCTAACTATAGCTTCCTTTAAGAGGACATTACATGATATTTTGATCATTTTATGAACTTATTTTAAATGACTTTCAACAGCAATTGTAGGTCTCTGATTCCCTCCCAACAAGGTTGCTGAGGTAGTGCCTCGACCTCAAAAGCCACGCCATTTATTACCAAAGAGCTGATCCAGGTCACACACACAGTATGCTGAAGCACATAAAGACCTGTCTCTGATTACCTCCCAACAAGGTCGCTGAGGTAGTGCCTCGACCACAGAAGCCATGCTATTTATTACCGACTTTTAACTATCCAGGTCAAGATTATAAATCAGTACAAATCAATGAAAAACACACAGAGAGTACAGGCTGTTAACAATACCTCACATACATGCCTGTCTCTGATTACCTACAAACAAGGTTGCTGTGGTAGTGCCTCGACCACAGAAGCCATGCTATTTATTATTGCCTTTTAAACTATCCAGGTCTAGATTATAAATCAGTATAAACCAGTGGAACACACACAGAGAATACACTGGCTGTTCACATCCCTCACATACAGGCCTGTCTCTGATTACCTCCCAACAAGGTTGCTGAGGTAGTGCCTTGACCACAGAATCCATGCTACTTTTTACTGCCTCATAACCATCTACGCCAAGATTATAAATCAGTGTAACACACACAGAGAGTAAACTGGCTGTTAACATACCTCACATACAGGCCTGTCTCTTATTCTCTCCCAGCGGGGTTTCTGTGGCAGAACCTTGACCACAGGAGCCATGCCCTGATTGTAGAGTTTGCCCTGACGGTTCATATTCATGATGTTGAACTTGACCAGTTTGTTCATAGGACATCCTTTCACCGCAAAATGGAACCACGACCTGAAAGGAAAACAAAACAAAACAACAACATAAAAATTATGTTAAAAGGACATAGGTAGAGGTGGAGGTGGGAGGGAGAGGGGAAGGGGTGGGAAATGGACACTTCCCATACAACAGAAATCTGAGGAGGAAATATTTTGCATTAGCCTGTAAATATTTAGGGATGTTTCACAATGGAATAGTGTTTAAATATTTAATGAAAAAAAAGCCCCAAAAAATCCTTGACACCAAAACCTCCTGTATGGAACCCCTATAGGAGGTAAATGTTTCTCAATCTTAAAGCAGTAGTATGGTTGTATCTGCAGTATAAACACCTTCGAATGTAAACATGGACACAAATACATTCATCAATGTGCAATACCACGAGACAAATCCGTTTCTCCTCATATATACAGCACCTTGTATATGCTGGATAATCTAACTATACCCCCATAGGAGGTAAATGTTTATCAATCTTACAGCAGTGGTATGGTTGTCTGCAGTATAAACACCATACACATGTACACAAATACATTGATCAATGTTTAATACCACAAGACAAATCCATTTCTCCTCATATGAAATATTAGCACTAAGCCTCGGCCTACGCCACTTCCATAACATATTAAGTATAAGTGTTCTACTACAAGCCTTCTTTACTTAAGAATTTCGGACAGGCAATGCCTTGTCAGTTAAGTTTGTTGGAAAGAGGTACAATAGCAGCTAACTGCACCGTTCACACCAAGACAATTAAGAAGACATATCGCGTCATTTGTACATACTTAATGTCGCAAAAGTGACATAAATGCCTCTTGCAGAAATCAGAATATTCTTACAAGCACTTTTAGGAAAGAAACTAAACCCGCTGCTTAGTAATAATATGCCTTACTGACAAATATGATGCTTAAATACAGGACTTAGAACATCATTTGTAGTTACTCAAATAAATGAAAGCAATCAAGTAGGTATGAAGCAGTCCCTGAAATGTTGCAAAGGTACAAACCGATTTCCGTTCTGGTATTCTGTGCCATCGCAGTCTGGTTTGGTCCAGAGATTGTACTCATAATCCGGAGTGGCGGTGAAGTCACCTATTCTATGGTTACCGGCATCGTCATCGTCTCCATGGACTCTCTCAATTCTGGCCAGATTACCCGAGTCAAACTTGGAAGTGAAGAGGATGCCCCCCAGTCTTGCTTCCATAATGACAGAGACTAGCTTGTCGACCTAATGGACAATGTCACCTGACATCCATTTCTTCACAATGTGTTAAGTAGTTATCTGTAAGCAAAACGAAGAAGAATAAAAATGACAGATTGATGACACATGTATTATGACTATACTAAATACAAGCTTAAATATTAAGATGTCGTATATAACTGAATACAACTTACATAGCAAGTCTTTGCAGTGTTATTTTGGCTTGTTAAGGTATGGGTTTTTCAATGCCAAAGATATCACGCACATTAACAAGGCCCCCATGATCTGGTACAAGATCAAAAAATCACAAGCAGAGATCTATTAACTTGTGTTGCCATGTTCTCAACAATGCAGCTGTAGGAATGTAATGACTCACTCTCTATTTATACTGTAGATGGTGTAGAAATGTATCAGTGCAAGTGGAATGGATGACAATACGATGTGCTTGATTGCTCTATTAACTGACATGTATAAGATGGCTACTAAGAGACAAGGTGTGTACATGGTGCATCCACATTCATGAAAGGTTTTGGAATTGTGAAGTGTCTTACACCTACGTAAGATGTAAGTTTAAGTGGGATTATACAATAAAAATCTAGTGGGTTTTGCTGCATTATTAAGAAGAATACAAGTTTATCTTACTGGATAACACATTTGGCCTGGGCTATATTTACTAAAGCAGACATTTACAGATATGAGATGGGACAGGAAATCTATTGGGAAAGATATATCTCATGACCATGCAGGTATTAAGCTGTAATATATATGCAATATGATCACTCATCATATGCCCCATTTGTAGAAACTTTTAGTAAAGTGCACACAATTATTAGGGCACATGTGTGCACACAAGGTTTGGGTGAAGTACTTAATATTTGAGATCGAATACAGATCTTTGCAAATCACCTTTAAAACCAGAAGGGTGTTGATGATGTGCCATAGAATAAAAGTTCAGCCTGGTAAAAGATGTCCTGTGGTCAGAATTTTTTATAATTAATGTTCGTACATTAAGAAATAGCTAAAACTCCTAAAATTGCCAGAGACACACAAAACAATAACAACTTATCCTCCTCTGAAATTACAACTTATCCTTCATATGACCTTAAAACCATGTAACAGGCATAAAACAACAGGTAACCTTCCTACAGTAAAACATAATAATGGTGAGGTCTAACACAGTTAGGCTTACTAACAGGCTATGTTGGGTTGCTGAGCAATGCAATTAATACCCTGGGCCATGCTGATACTCAATGTGAATGGTGAATATTTCTGTGGTTGGCCAGATATCAACATGGTTTATTATGATATTAGTCTGAAAACTTTAATACCTTAGCAATAGAATGACTACGAGCAAACTTTTGATGATAGGTATAACCACCATAGGACCAAAGTTAGTAAGAAAAACACAGGTTAAAAATTTATGGCAAGTTGATTGCAAACAATAGCTTGAAATAAAATTTTCTTGTGCAAGGGAATTTTAGACTTTTCAATAGCCTATTGATAAATATGCTTTGATAGAATTGTATAGCCCATTTTCTATCTATGCTGAGATGGCCTAGATCAGACATGCACAAGTGACCTTTGAATCTGTCCATTTTGTAGATCTTGCAGATAGGGCTTGAGACTAGTCATTAAAGCACTTCATTTACTGGCCCTGAAGATTTTTAAGTTTACCATTGCACAATGAAAAGACAGGTGCGTGCAATATCTGTAGCTTATAGCTTGATTGCAGAGCCTACATCTTTCCCTGTTCAGCTTAAATTTCAACCAAACATAGATTTAACATTTTGTATCATGGATCCTTTGCTTTGTGCATTCCCCAACTGTTGGCTAGGTCTAACTAGGCTGTCTTAATTTAGGCGTAGGCTTAGTGAGAGATATATATGCCTAGGCTAGCCAAAGTTAGCCAGTATTAGTAACTTGACAGTAACCCCAGTTAGTAGCATCCTGCATCCTAATACAAAATAGGCTAGGAGTAGGACCCCTTACCCAACTTACTCTAAATGTCGCCCACATAAGTTTCAACTGCAACCATATAAACTTTACCTTGCAGAGGGCAATGTCAGTACTAGTTAGGCCTAGTAGTGGTACTGGTAGACCTAACATTGCCAAACGTTAAAATGCACAGGCTAGGCCAGAATGCAGCCTATGCCAGGCGCCTAACGTGAATCAGTAGACATATAAGTTAACACTAGGCTAGTTGTGAAAATTTTGGGGAATTGAGGAGGGGTCTGATAATGAACATCATTGCCTTGCAAAGCCTTTATGAGGCTGCTGGATAACTTAAATTACAATACATACAGCACAATACATACATCAAACTGTTTACCAAATATGCTTTGACTATATATTATAACGAAGTGCGCATTCAAAACGTCGTTGCTATGTTGTTTCAATTAGGCGTCTGCTCAATCGTAAACAAATTTTGTAGCAACTAGCACGTGTGGGCTATCCCTACTTCTCATTGGATAAAAGGGGATTGATTTAGTATGGCGGCTCGGAGGGGCTTCAGTTCCTGTTCGAAAGCAGACGTACATACGCAAAGGGGAAGGCGGCGAAGGGAGACACGGTCCTTACCGCCAACTTCACTCCGGAGAATTTCTTACATTCAGTCGGGGAAGAATTAGATATCAGTGGCAGAAACCCCAAAATGGCCATATATTTTCTTACGGAGACAAAGGAAAAGAAAATGGTTTTGCCTGTTCCCCTGGGAATGATTTGGGCCCCAGTGAAGACGTAATTGTTGCTGCGCCCCTATATTAGACCGATAGCTCCTTGACTCGGGCCAAAAGAACTGTGGCCCTTCCATATAGGTTGAAGAAACACCTTTCGAGAAAATTTAGAATTTCCCCACACATCACTGCTCCCATGCCGTAATTTATGTAGACCATTGGTTCTCAAACTGTTTTGGACGACCGCCCCCTTCTACAACCATTTTGAACTGTCCCAATAACCACCCCCCTTTTCCCCTACCGTTTATAGTCGGCCGCTCAAGCGAGCAATCAGATTGTCCGAAGATATGCATATAGGAATTGAAAAATAGCTTATATTCCCTACAAGATGATGAATTTTCTCTCAACAATACTTAATTTTTTCTCAGTTAACTTTTTCTGTTTGCAAGAACAACAAAAACCTGCAGAAGGCAGGTATACTGTGAAACTGGTATAGAGAGCCCAAATGTAGTTCAGTCAGTGTGAAGGGTGAGCTTGGTGTAACGCTGAGAGATTACGAATGTCTGGTTCCATCTTAGTGAGGAAGAGACGCAGATCGCCCCTCCCACTTATGTCGAGGCCAGATCGCTGCAGTGATGTGTCGTAATCGCCAGGGACCCCCAA